>VFFE01007244.1:1995368-2102036 GCA_008921705.1 Burhinus oedicnemus
CGTGTTTTGGGGGGGGGGGGGGGGGGGGGGGGGGGGGGGGGGGGGTGGGGGGGGTGTTGACTTGGTTTTCTGCCCCTGCCACTGTGCAGAGTGCCTCAGCTACAAAGTCTGAGCTCATATATTTTCAGTTTGGTTTGTCTGATCATTTTTAGCCTGCTTGCTTAGGGAAATGAGGATAACGTGATCACCTTCTGTGTGTGTGCACACGCGCTCGCTGCTCTGTCTTCCCCTGTTCCCAATAACTTAGGAACCATTGCCCCAGTTTGACACGGGAGGTGTTATAGGCAATTACAGTTTTATGAAAATGAGTACCAGGTACAGGTATGAATGGTCAGTATGGAGGAGGCTGAAGGAGAAGCTTGTTTATTGGACTTCTGGGAGTCAGAAGGAGAGATTATGGAGGCACCAGCCACATGGAAAGCTTTGATTCAAGCTTGCTCCTTCTGGAACACAAGGGAGTCCAACCACAAGAAATAAATCCAGGAGAAAGCAGAATGTGCTCGTCCCAGAACAATTTGTTTGTTTTCCTAATGCTATTTTTTTTGGCAAAAGAAACCTATTTTTAATTGCGCTCATTACAAATGCCATTGTGTCAGTGTCAGAGAGAGAGCTGTAAATCACTGTCAGTGTCCTCAGTACAGCGGTGCATATTCTGTAAGCCTTAAATAGTAATGTTGCCTCAACAAGCCAGTCTGTCTAAGTGAGCAATTCAAAGGGGAAACATCCTCCCTGTAGCAGGCAGCTATGCAACATCACAGACAATAAGGTTGTCAAGGTAACTTTTGAGGCAAGCTGTTGCAAAAATGGCTAGAAGAATTTGTGTATGTCTGTACTTATTCATTTGTACAGAGTAAGACTGTTGCCTTTTGCATGTATCCACAGTTTTACTGTAGCTTAAAGGCTTCAACATGTTTGTAAATTGGTGAAATTCTCCAATTTTCCCCAGACTTTGCAACCCATTCTGGAAAGGTACACTTGCAGGTAAAATTGAAGCAGAACTAAGTGTGTTTGGACTGTATTCTGTATTTTGGGGTTATTATCATCATTTAATTCAGAGGCGACCTTGGCACCGTTTGGCATTGTCCCTTTCAGGACTGTGTGACATTGAAGTGTTGATCCTGGGTCCTTGCTCTGGGTACGCAGGGCTGCAGGGATCTGTTTTCCGCAGGGATGCTGAAATGCGGCAGCTCCTCGCCGTGTTTCTGTGCTTGCCCAAACCGCTGTTAGTAATCTCACAAGAAAGCCCCGTTTTACAAGATTTACAGAGCTGCTGCTGCCAGACAAAGAAAACAAACTTTGGTGGAGTCTGATGTGCTCACAAGGCAAGAAGCCCCCTTGGCTGAGGATCGTACGGCAGCATTTGCATCGTGTGCACTCACCATTAGCCGAGTCTAGACCTCTCTGGTCTCGCTGGCTCTGAGCACAGGGTTCGCACTCACTGCAGAGGCTGTGGATGATGCTCACGGTGACATACAGCTGGGAGGGGAAAGATGAGCTGAGAGGACATTGTCAGAGCTGGCTGAAAGGAGATTGCAAATTCAGAATAGTGCCGGAGCCCAGTGTTCTTAATAGGAACACTGCATACCTCTCGTCTAATGTTCAAAAGTTCTCCTTGTTAAACTGGAAAAGGTCTTATTTTGACACTATTTGAGCCTTTTCTATGAGCTATGCAGAATATGGCCCATCACAGGATACCCCAGCCTGTGACTTTGGACAATTCCTGTAGGCTCTGCCCAGACACTGGCTTTCCTGTCCCTAAAATGAATCCAGAGCATCTGGAGGAAAATACAGCATGGCATGGGGCACTGGCAGTTTTGAAGGGATGATGATGGACCAGGGGCTAATCCTGATTTTAGGTTCTGTTAATGTTTTGTTGAATTGTAGCTGAATCCAGCAAGCAGTTGCGTGCTCAAAGCTATGCAACTTTGTAAGGGCTTTTGCTGGCTCATTCATGTTTGTTTTTAGACCACAAAATTAGGCCCTTTCATATGCCAGCCCCTTTCTGAGGTTGTTTGCGCTTCCTCTTTGACAGGTCTTTCACTAGACACAAACATCTTCAGAGGCTGCTTTTATCACTGTAATGATGACGGTTGTACTGGCTGTGCAAAGAGCTGGAAATGAGACCGTAGCTATTTCCCTGTGCACAAGCAAACAAGATGATGTCCACAAAAATTTTCCTTGATCACTGTGACACGTCTGCTGTAGGCACGTCTTAAGAACAGGCAGTTTCTCTGTGATCGTGCGTCAGAAACCAGTTTGTTACCCAATCAAAACACAACAAAGGAGACTAAAACCTTTGCAGTGAGGATGCTTCCTTAGTACCCAGAACATGCCAAAGAAAATCAACAACTTAAATGGCACGTGTTCGTAGTATTTTAGAGATAAGATGTAAACGGTTTTCACTTGGTTGTTGTAGAGGCAGGATATTCTGGGGATGATGACAGTTGGACCTCCTAATATTATGAATTCCCAGTTCAAGAACAGCTGTAAATGTTTATTTGATGTGAAAGAGCTAATTGTACAAATCATTACCTCCAGCCTGATGTGCCTCTGCTATTTATTCTGTGGCAGTAATTAATTCTATAATTAGAAAATGTCCTGTTAGATAACTTCTCTGGGAACTCAGCCTATTGTCCAATGCAGGAAGCCTTCAAGAAGCTGAAGTGACTCGGGAATAACCTTGGCAATTTGACTACCTATATCAACAAGGGCTTGTTTGCTTCACTGGGAGATCACTACTGAGAAATTTAACCTTTATGAGTGGGACTGGAGATGTGTCTCTTGATGCTGAGATTCAGTACTGTGGACGAATGGATTTTCCCCTGGCCCTGCCTTTCTGCAGAAGGGGAGACCTGACCTACCCATGCATTTGCATCTGCTTTTGATCCACCAGTGTCTTCTCATTCTATGAGAAGTTTGCATGAAATGAGTGTACTTCATAAGGTATCAGAGTGAACACAAGAAAATCAATAAGCAATCCGTGTGATAATTAATTAGCATGCCAGGATGAATTACCATTTCTTCCCCTCCTGATTCGGGTCACAGTCACATCTGATTTGGGAAGTTGTCAGTTTTTCAGTTATAGCTTGGTCTTTGTTGTTGGTGTGTTTTTTGCTTTTTTTTTATTTGATGTGACCAGAATGAAGGACTGGCAGATAGAAAATCACACTGTGCAAACTCGCTTGTCATGGGAAGGAGACAATATTGTCCTCAGCACCCAGCAGAATCTGTTGATGAGGAGGTGTACTGTATGCTGGCCTGGTGTAGAAGAAGGGTTATTGCTTGTGAATGTGACACAGGCAAGAGGCTGACCAAGCTCTGCAGCTTTGGTGTCCTTTGTGCTCGTGTCCATTTTCCTCTCTGAATGGGAAAGTAAATTATTCACTGTAGCCCTCGAGAAGACTGTCATGGTGCTGTGGATCTGCAGGGGTGATGCCACAGGCTGTGATGGGTGGCGGTTCCCTGCTTCGGGTCCCCCCATCTCGGCAGCAGGATAGTTCCTTTCTCATGTAGGGGCAGAGGTTCTCTGCCCTCTTTCCACTAGCGTTGCCCCGTGCGTGCTCTGCATTGGCTGGTGTGACTTGCCTTTGGTCTGCCTAGCCCCCTAGTACGTGCACATCTCCACGTCACAGGCTGAAGAAGCAGCCTGGGGGCCAGCAATGCCAGGTCCTTACTGCTGGAACCCTGCTCTAGTCTGCAGGCTCCTGTCTCTTCAGTTTTCCCTGGGACTCGGATGTCATTCCTGGGAAACAGTCTCTGCAGCCCATATGTTCATGCATATTCACCCACCACCATCCCAAAATCCACATATAGTTTGGCCTGCTTTCAACTAGACTTAACATGGGAGTTATTCTTCAGGGTCACCTCCAGACTTTTTACTCCCTTCTCTGGGAGGAGGGCTGGTATCGTGAGATTTCCAGAGACTCCTGTGAAGGCAAAGCAACTACTAGCTTATCATCAAGCTCCTGGCATAAATTCCTACCCTTGCTATCCTGTTTCCTTTCTGTAGTCACACAAAAGACTAATTATACGTGATAGATTAATGAACTCATTTTGTAAATACACCAGGTAGTGAGATAGATGTCAACTTAACTTTCTCAATGAACTTCAAGAGTCCAGGTTTCCCTTTTTGCCAACTAATTGACTTCCATCAACAGAAAAGAGCCTCTCAAAGCATTTCTGCAAGGCCTCTAATGATAACAAATAACTATGCTTTTTACTTGATAGTAGACAAGACAAAAGCGCTCTACATCTAACGTGCTGAGTGTTTAGTAAGGATCAGAAATGAACTGGGGATGATCACCCAGAGCTTTATAAATTAGCATGTGTAATTGAATGATGGCTTTTTGGTGTTTTGTTTTGTTTTTTTTAAACAGCCAGTTGTTATGGTGTCCAAAAGGATTCATAGAAAATTAAGTAACTGAAATTTTCATAAAGAATTACTTTATTTATGAAAGGCAGTTTTATTTTTCTCCATCCTGACTCCTAAATTTTCAAGGATTTTTCAGTTTGCTTTCTCTTAAAACTGGCTTTCTTCCCTTTTTCTTTTTGAAACCTTGGAGAATATGGAATTCATTTCCTATTTGTGTCACTATTAATATATTTTGCAATACAGCTTTCGGGGCACACCAAGAGCTCATCTTTAATAAAGGTCAAATATTGAGAGGCACTGAATACCTGAAATTTATGCTAGGGGTGGTCACCAGTGAGGTGCAATTACTTGAGAACAGTTTTGGTCTGAAACAGTTTGCTTGATGTCTAGGAAGTTACTGATCTTTGTACAGCGACTTCAGGCATTTTTATGAAAACATAACCCTAATAAGTAGCTGATGTTATTATTGCCCCTACTTCAAACCTTATCTGTACTCATTCATGTAATTGCCATCCTTGTGGTATTTGAACCACCTATGGTTTAGGTAGACCAAACCTGGTTTCAGAGGTATGACTAGCGTGTGTGAGGAAGGGAGATCTCATTTTTCTTTATAGTCCATAGCATCAAAAAGAAAACCTTGTGCATACGATAAATATTCTGAAAGACTTCTAAACACATTCAGTGCTTTGTGACTGTGTTAAGATACATTTGTAGCACCAAGTTTAAAATCTGTGGTTTTTCTCTAGATTGGTCCAAATGCAACTTTTGAAAGAAGCCCAATAGAGGGTTTCTTCCATCAGAAGACCGTGGTTGATGGCCATCAGAGTAATTCTAACGTGGCTATAAGTACATTCAGGAAGAAAAACCTCTAACCCATTCGTACTCGTGTTTCAGAATCACAGTGCCACTACAAGGAAATTGAAGTTTGGCCCTCAGCGCGTTGTGGAGGCAGCGGCTTCTTACTCAATGTCTGTCTGTTATGTCTGTCACATTTTCAGGAACTGAAAGCAGAGTCACATGCTGCCTACTCAAACCCAGCTAAACTGCTGCTCCATTTGTAAGGAGTAATTTGGTTTTAATTAGCAGAACCTTTTGGATGAGTGTATTGATACAGTTTTAAGGTCTCCTCTGGTTATGTGGAGTCAGGTTTTCTCTGGTTCTTGTGTGAAACACTTTTTTCAAGTGCAAGAGTACAAGGTTTATTTATAAAGCAGCTTTTGCCGCAAGTTTCTTATCCAACCCCAGCTAGATAGGTTTAGGTTTTTAAGCAAATTGTATTTGGCAGAGGTTGGCTGGAAGGCATCAGCTCAAATGTGATGTAACTTTTATTTTAGAAGGAAGCCAAGGAATTGCTCACTATCTCTATGTTAAGAAACAGGAGGTGAAAGACCTTAATAAGAGTAAAGCGCAAAACTGTGGTATAAGGTACTGCTGTGTGCCAGCTTAAGTGACCAGAAAGAAATATAGAAAACCTTCTAGTTTTTCCAAGCAATGATGGACTAATTATCCTCCAGTTGTCAATAATTCAGGGTGAATGAAGGGGTCTAAACAGGAGCTGAAAATTGGAAATAGTCCAGAATGACGGAAGTGCACATCAGTACTGAGCCTCCCTGCCCTGAACTCTTGACTGCTGTGGAGAAAAATTATTTTAGCTTCAGGCACTGTGTTCCCAACACAGTAGTAAAAGTAATGGATGTCGGGTAGCTCCTTAACTTCAGAACATCTCCAACGATCAAATTACTCACTTTAAATCATGGTAGTTACTTGAACCTGGAGCGCTTTCAACTCAGTAGTTCAGGCATAGTTGTTTTTGGACTGAAATGGGGATGCTCTGAGTTGGGTTCTCACTGCAGTCCTGAGAGTCCACAGAATGGTTTTCTTCCACCGGGCCTTTTGAACCCTTCCAAGCACAGGTATCCGCCTGAGATTTTGCTTCTGACGCTTCATACCCCACCCTTTACTCATCAGCACTGTATCAGCTCACTCTGCCAAAGTGAAGCCCTGGTTTTCTTTTGGATGAGGGTTTCCAAAACTTGAGCAAAAACTGCATTTACAAAAAGTCATTGAATAGACTTTTGATGGTGAAAACGTGTGTAAAGGCTCTTGGAGAGCTGAGTTCCCAGTCAGACTGGTAGCAGATGAGTAATAGCTGGGAGGTACAGACCATCCTTAATCCTTGCCAGGCAAATTCTCTGGATGAATTTATGCCATACAGCTAAACGCTGCAATAGTTTTAGAAAGATTGGATAAGCATTTGGGTACAAAAACTCAAATTGGAGACCCAAGTAGCAGCATTAGATCTTTTGGAGGATCAAGCAAAATATCTTACATGAAGCAGCGCTGATTATCCCCGCTCCCTCCCCTGTCTGTAGACATTACAGACTGCATCAGACCCTGAAACATGAGTGTTATCTCCGGTAGTCTTCCTATTAATATGAGCTATTATAACTTTTATTACAGAATTGTTTTCCTTGTGATCCTTTAATGATAATTAGGCAATTACTGTTAATCTAACATTAATGCTGGAAATCCACCCAAGTGGGTCAATTCCTCCAGTTAAAGATACTGATGGTTTTATTTGGCTGCACTGTGTAATATGAAAACTTTGTGCTCTTGATTAAAAACAACAGTAAATGACAATATGCATGTAAAGAAAACAGGGATAGAAAATGCTAGATTTTTGCAGAGGAGTACTCTTTACTATTGTTGAATCATAGAATCATATAGGTTTGCAAAGTCCTTTAAGGTCATTGAGTCCAACCATAAACCTAACACTGCCAAGTCCATGACTAAAACATGTCCCTAAGTGCCACATCTACACATCTTTTAAATACCTCCAGGGATGGTGACTCAACCACTTCCCTGGGCAGCCTGTTCCGATGCTTGATAACCCTTTTGGTGAAGAAATTTTTCCTAATATCCAATTTAAACCTCCCCTGTCACAACTTGATGCTGTTTCCTCTTGTCCTATCACTTGTTACTCAGGAAAAGAGACCGACCCCCACCTCACTACAAGGTAGCTGTAGAGAGCAATAAGGTCTCCCCTCAGCCTCCTTTTCTCCAGGCGAATTCTGCATTAGTATTTTGTTGTTAGATTTTTCTTTTCCATGGTAGGAAGGACCCATGTCCTAAGCGGGAGCAGAAGAAAAACCCTTTTTGCTTGCTTGATAGGAAAGTTTGAATTACTGTGGCCTTAGATCTTCGGCTAAGTGACAAGAGTGGAAGAGGTTTTCACTACTGATTCAGCTGTCCTCAACTGTCTCCTTATCTCCAAAGTAATCTGACCAACTTCATCTCTGGACCAAACTAAGATGCAAAATTTCATCCCTCAGTTCATGAGTAACGGGGAGAAGGGAAGATTCACTGGATGATTTAGTATGGACAGAAATCAGGTGACATATAATTTTAATTAGGAGAAGTGTCTAAATTATTATTCATCTTAGGTTATCATGGCTTAAGATTTATGTAGACTATAATTTGCATAATGTAAAAATGGGGAAAATCAAATTTATCCAAAAGATTCATGTAATGACAATATATTTATGGTGATTTTCTCCTAATGAACTTTTTCCAGCTGTGAAGGTTTTTTGCTAATATTGTAAATAACGTGCTTGTCTTCTGCATAACCTACACAGAGAGCGGAGAATGTGGGCTGACAACTCCAAAGTGTCTCCAACCTGGGCAAGGCCTTGTCTTGGTGGCAATAGCAAGCTCCCCTCGCCTTCCGTGGGAGTAGAGTGGAAAATTCAGTGAGAGAGTTGATGATTGACATTTAAGTAAGTTATGTAGATACTTATCTTTTTTCACTAGGGGGCTTTGACTATGAACTTTTTTCTAAAGAGCAGCTGGAGAATTTATTAACTGTTTGTTCAGTGGATGTTGAATGAGGTGAGCCAACAGCATCTCTCTGTTCACATGCGTATTCCTTTATCAGGTCAAGTCACTCTGAGCGAGGAGCTGAGCCTGTATTTGGGATAGGTTTAACATTTGAACTGTTTCTTTAACTGGCAGTAATTCTGTTGTACTATTAAGATTCCTGTTCCTGATGGAGACTGGACTAAGATCCAGAAATTAATTTTTATCCTAACAGGTCTTCAAAAGAAACTGCATTTTTTTCTGATAAACTTAGTCTAGGAAGGTTTTCATGTCTGTTGAAGAGATGTAAGAAGTTGAAGAGAGTTATTTTATTTATTCGTCTTGCTTCTCTGCTCACTGCTTTCCCAGTTGCATAGATTAGTGGGTAATCTCTGAGAAGATCATGTCATATCTAAAGAGGAGGAGATGGTTTTAGAAAACCGTTTCTCTGAATTCCCTAGGAGCATGCAGCTCAGTTGCTGTTTCTGATGCGCTTTGTAGCGTTACAGTGCCCATGAGCCTGAGTCTATGATAAGAAAGAAATATCTGAAATACAGTTACTATATACATGAACTTTATGTGTGATAATGCTGCAGTTACAGAATTCTTTTTGCATTTTCCCCAAGAATTCTGTTATCCTCAGAGTCTGGAGCAGGTTAAATTAGTCTGTTGACAGTATACCTGCAGGAATCTCTGTCTGCAGGAAAACCATTAATTATGTTTAAACTGATCCTATGACAAATGCTGGAGATGACCAAAGTTTTTTTTTCTTTTTCCTGCTCCACCCCAGAAAAGACTCTTTTAAGATGAGGCTATTGACTACGCATTTTTTCCTCATTAAAAATGCATCTTTAGGTTTTACTGAACTGTGTGCAGTTTTCTAAGTTGAGGATATTACTTTGGTAATTTGTTACCTGAACAGAGCATCTCTTCTATTATATGTCGATTAAATCCACCTTGCTGCTTTTTTGTTTGTTTGTTTATGTATTTACTTTCTAAATAGGCATTGAAAATGTTATAGTTAGAGACTTCAGGAATATTGCATTTAACGATTCAGCAGAGAATCTTGTTATGACTCCACTGGTTGCATGTTCAGTCATACCATCGCATTGGCATCTTTCCTCTTGTCTTTTTTGCATGGTCTTCACCCATGTAGTATCTGAGTTGCAACATCTTTATTCTTGCATCCATAAGGCGGACTTTGGGCATCACAGGTTGCTTTTGCCTGGCTACTGCTGTTGCTCTCGCCCAGGTCACCCCCATGAGTCGACCCCACAGCAGACCGGGCAGCGCTGAGCTCACCCGCAGACCACTGCTGGGGACTCCACTCCGTGCTGCTTCACTAAACCAAAGTGGCCGGGTTTGGAGACCTGACCCCAGTTCTTGTGTAAATATTTCTATTGAGAGATAAGAGTGGATTTTGCCGTTTGTACCAATAACCAAGTTCTTGTAGGACAATTTACTTCAGGCTATAGAGGTAACAGGACTGAGGTCCTGCCTGTAGTAGCAGGCAGCTAACCCCATCTTTTATATCCTGGGCAGCCTGTCTTCCTTGTTGTGAAGGATGCAGCACAAGCTAAATTCTATATTTTGAAGTGTCAAACTGAGTTAACTGAAACATCATTTAAAACCTAGGTGGGCATTTTTTTCCTCTATGGTTTTTTATATTTGTCAAGTTGAAACATTCCAATTTTGCCTTGAAAGTTCGTTGTAGTGAAAATGCTGTTTGGTTTCTAATCGTAACAGCTAGATGTTAGGTAGAAGCAATATATTTTTCTTTCTTAAATAGCCCCAAATAATTTCTGTTTTAGGTTAGCTAAAAGTCTGTTCTGTGTTCCCAAGATGAAGGAGGAATTATTTTTTCTTGGGAGATGCACCTGTGGGAAAAATTGCCTTTCACCTGTGCTTTTGTGCTATGATTGTAAAAGCACCTCTTAGGAGACCTCTTTCAAGTTTCCATTTGCCCTTGGGGAGAAATGGCGTGGGGGATCACTTCTGGGAGGTGTGGTTGTAATTTGCAGTGCTTGCAGCTGACCGAAGGTTTACTGCTGTTGTGTTTCGTTATTGTGTGGCTGTCATTTGTCTTTCAGATATGCACTTCATTGTGCAAAGCCATTTGGATAGAAACAGGCTGATTTAAAATTATTCCAAGACAAATGTGAATGAGAAACTTTCTAAGTTTTGTATATGCAAGTTTGAGAACTCTCACGTGAACATTGCATTTTTTTTTTATGTCACTAAGCATTACAAAGTAAAGTAATTTTATAATATTAAATACTGAATGTTAAAAATGTAGCTAAAATATGCATGTACTAAGGATGCTGAAATGTATGATCTAGTGAGGGTGGAGTGCAGCTCTCTATATAGCACTGGATTTTGTAGATTCAGAATTCCCAATGGCATTTGGTTGCCTAAACCTTTTAAAAACCCTAGCCATAAATACCTCAATTTCTTCTTCCCCCTTACCCCTGTAACCCTTAACTATGTTAATGTAAGTCAAGTAAATCTTAGTGGAAACATAAAAATGGATCAAAGTTACAACACCGAGTAAGTAGTACCTTCAGAAGTTGGGGCATTTTTGGATTTGAGTTTCAATACCAGGTCACAGGTGGCTGGAGTTACAGAGAATTTGTTGCTGTCATGAGATTTGGGGGTTGGGAAGGTGGCTAAGATAGGACTAGTTGTCTTGAATCCAAAGACTACTCCTGCTGGGACCCAGAAGATAGGAGCTCCACATGCCCCCTCTAACAAAAACATAAGTCTTGAAACTACAATTCCGCCTTGTGTCAGGATGGAAGCCAGAGGTCTTGGTGTTTGTGATTGCCACGAGCAACTGTTAGCTATGGTCATCGCGCTTTTAAGGCAGAATTGCGGCTTTCTTTGTGTGGGATAGTAGTTCCAGCATTATGCACGGATTCCATGGATACCAGAGTAAATACAGAGGGAACAGCCAACATCGACCTATGCTTTGTCAAAAAAATAGAGGGGACATTTCTGGGTTTCTGAATGATAATGATACAGGAGGAATTTCTTTTTTTCTTAACAGGGTTGGAGAAAGTATTAAATTGCAGGCTTACAAGCATTTGAGGCTGAGTGCAGCAAGAATCAAGTAAGACAGAGAGAGAGAGTGCCTTGTGAGGAGCATCCATAAGTACTCATTTGATTCTTTTTTATTCCTCCGCACTCGTTCCTCATTTTCTTTCCCTGTTTGATATTCTTCTGTCAGCGGTACTTGATCCTGGTTGCCCTTTACAGCAGGGCTGTGCTTGCTGTGGATTCAGATCCCATCACTTGCCAGACACTGCCTGGTGTGCTGTGGGTCCTAGGGGTGAGGTGCACTGCAAACACTGAGAAGGAATGGAGAGCATCTGCAGACAGACTCTGTGGCACCTCAGAGAGCTTGTATCTCCTTGCCAGTTGGCGAAATAAGGTCTGTTTCTTGCCCAGGAAACAAATGAAGAGCCATTACCTACCATCCATCTATTTTCACTAAGATTATAAATGTAAGTAGTTAAACTGCAGGTTGATGGTGATCATTTGTTAATGTGGCAGTGTGAGAAACCAACCTCTTAAATCAGGCATTTTAATGGGTTAGGCAGTGAGAATTTTTCAAAACTGTTACATTTTTTGGTGCTGTGTTCTTTTGTCTTTTTCCACCTGTATTTTTTAATTTAAGTCGGTTTTGTCTTTAAGACAGGTGAAGTGAAGAACAAAAGGTGTCAAAGATGTTATGGGGGTCCTAAGTCAGCTGTGGAAAGAGGTTCTCAATGGGAGGTTTGACAGTCTGCTTTGTCAGGGCAAGTTGCTGCATTAGGAGTCTTTTGTATTACAGCTAAGAGCTGAGAGATGATTAAAAATGACATCTTGTTTGAAAATTGGTTTTCAGAGGTGGCATTTTTACAAGAAAATCTTTGTTTTCTTTTAATTTCATGATGAAATTTCAAAATGAAGCTTTTTCCTGAAAGCTCTATTTAGACATCATAGAAACCCAATGGTTTTCTTTGTTATTGTTGTGGGGGTTTTTTTTTCCCCTTCCTAATTTCAAACAGCTGCCTCCTTCCATTCCTGCCCAGCAGGAAAAAGCTGAACTGTTTAGAAAGAAGGCAGTGGAAATGAGCTACTTTCTTTCACAATTTGATAGCCCTGCCCTTTTCCCGTTTCCTCCTTTTAGGAAAACAGATGAAGGGTATTAAAATAATCAAGTAGGAGCCGGATTTTCCTGCTTCCTGGTTTTGATACATTTTTCAGTGGTACGGGATTCTGTACAACCCGGTGCTGCAAAGTACCCTCTATACGATAATAGGCCTTGGAGCAATTTTAGTGATAGTTGCAGTCCAGTTAAAGTATGCCTTTCCACGATGGCAGGTGGTTCTCTTATTTTATCATGTTAGCACCTACAACATACCCTTGCAGTGTTGCAAATGGAACTGTTGACATAGGTAGCTGTTATGAAATCCTACGTAACTGCAGTATGTAGAGGACCAGAACAACAGTGTTCAATTTTATTTGTTTTTTTCACCTTTCCTAAAAAATTTCCAACAGAAGATCAGTGTGAAGAATTTAAATCTCTTGTTGATAGGTGGTTACTTTGCAGATTTGAACACTGCAGTGATTTCTGTAAACCAAGGATATCGAAATGGAGCAGTGCTATGCTAAGATGCTAAACTGCCTGTGTTTCCAGGTAGTGTGCTGGGGACTTTATCAGTTCTGTTCTTTCTATTGGACCTATTTTTGCTATCTTTGCACAGCACTGTGTTGTGGGTGCGTTGTGCATATGGGTAGGCATATGCCATGAGATGATTCTTTGGGGGGTGTGAGTCTACGTAATACAAAGCCTTTTTGTCACTAGACCAGTCTGGCATTGCTCGTGTCTGAGCAATCACAGGATAACTCGAGGGATCCGACGCAATTAGCGCTGAAAACAGTGAATCAGTTTAAATACTGATGTTTTGGAAAGGATGTTGTACTTGATATCGAATTTAAATTCTGTGATTCTTTGAACATTAATGTGGATTTACAGCTCTTGTGCTTGCTACGAATGCTTGACCTAGTAATGCAGAGGTAAAAATAATTCAATCGCAGTCAATGTACATACTGAAGATCGAGTAAAAGCAAATGAAGCAGATGACTGAATTTATGAGAAATAAAGTTATGGGATAAAATTCTGCAGTACATACCAACTCCATATGCTGTCTTGGTAATGCTATAATTAAGCCAAAGAGTCATGTCAAACTGGCCTTTTCCATCTGCTCTGGGATCTGCTCAGGGAGCAATTTGGAAAGAATGACAGCTGACCTCAAACCCGATGCGTTCGGTTAATGTACGTTCCACCAGAGCTGATACTTAAACAGCTCATATACACTTTCATATATGGGTACGTTTAATTGGGAAAAGCAAAATTGGGCTTGCCATGAAGCAGACTTTTTCAAAATTTTTGTTTCAGTAAATGCCTCTTGGTATTAGCTGAGCCATTTGATGGCTTATAAAAATATTCTTCCATTTTATTTGCAGCTATGTAAACTGCAGTGTGATGGCACAAGTTTAAAATAGCACTGTTGGGTTTTTTGTTAATTTTTTTTATAGCTTTTGCCAAAACAAACCTGCTAATAATAAGTCTCAAAAGTTCAGTATGAATAATTGACATGTGAGACACGTGAAACTCAGCCTGTATTTATAATAGTAATTGATTTCATTTATTTTGCATCCCCTGTGAATTTCTCACTGCCAGTCTTGCCATTATCTTAATGTTGTTGTTTCCAATAACACTCAGAAAAGTCATTTTAAAGGCAGGGGGTCTTTCAGCACAGATGCATCAGGTGTAAAGCTTCCTTTCCTCAGAGGTGATCAAACTGGCTAAAGGAAACCCCGTGGAATGGTACGGCTTAAAAACCAGGGTCTGTCCATCTGTTTGAATCCGAGTTACCTTGTGAAAGTCTGCTTAATGCTTGCTCCCGCGAGTGTCTGTATTCAGATAATGCGGGCATGTTTTTTTCTTGTGACAGGGAAGTGTGGAAAATGTTAATGCTGGAATCAGTGCAGGAGCTGGAAGGTCATAATTGTTCCTACAGAAGGACAGCAAGACCTGCTTGCCAGTGGCAAGCTGTGGTTAGACTTTCTGTTTAGGAAAAAATAGTTCCATCCACATAGTCAGACTGCTGGGAACCTCAAAACCCACCCCATGCATTAAAGCTGGAGGCAAACATCTGATCTTTGGAGACGTTTAGATCCATGTCTGGACTTCATATCTGGCAATGCTGCCTCGAGCTGATGGGAATGTACAGGGCTTCCCATGAGCTCCTCGCCCTCCGGTTCTTTAAAGCTAGAGCCATCCACCTTAAAAATGTGGATCTTGCTCTGTAGTTAGTGACTGGCTCCAATTTCTGCCTTCCCATCAAATAGAAAAGACTTACCAAACTCTTACTTATTTGCAGTCAGTGAAAACTGATCAAGATACACAAAGCTAATGTTCCTCGTTGTGCATACTTTCTGCTGGCTTGGAATAAGAAAAGTTGAATACTTTGATGTAAAATCTAATTTCTGACTCTATTTGATGAGCAGAGTGAAAATATAAATGTGGTTGAGAATACTCTCAGTTAATTGTGTATTGCCCGTCTGGCTGATGGGTTCTGCCTCTGTGTCTGGTAGGCAGAGAATCCCTCTAAGTGGCCATTCTCCAAGAAACAGCGTCATCCACAGATTTTTAGCACCTTTACTTCAAATTTCAAATTTACTTCAAATTCTTCTTTAAAACAGAAGTTGAGTCTTTAATCTGAGCCTTCCTGAAGCGTCCTTCCCACTACTCCCCTCCCTGCTGCATCTCTCTTTGGCTTTGCCATCTATGCTGTAGCCCAGCCCCAGTGGTTTCGCTGGAAAGGGGAAAGGCAGCTGGCTGTAGGGCTGGTGTCCCGGGACAGCCACAGTGAGTCGCGCTGTTCCCTGCCCACCACTGCTGTTGGCGTGTTGGAGAGGAATTTTTCTGAAGTCTTGAGCAGCTCGACGCTGAATGTTTCGAGTCGCCGCACATCGCGGGCTTTTACCAAGGGCTTTGTTCAAGCTGAAAGCAGTTCCAAGGTGAAATTCAGGCAATGAAATTTGAATGAAGCGTGGTCACTTTTTTTTTTTCTTTTTTAAGTTCTGATGTGATTTATTGGACAAAACTGCGTTTGGGAAACATTTTTCAGTTGTGTTGTCTCTGCTTTTCCTGCCCCCTCTTCTTGAGAGGTGAACAAATAGGCATCACCTGCTGTATCCCCAAGTGTCTGTGCTCTCCCTGGTGTGTCGCCATCCTTACAGAGGTGACAGTGATTTTCTGTGTGTAAGAAAGCGCTACTCCAGAAATCGGGAAAATTAGAAGACGGTAAATGAGGACCAGCAAGAAAGTCAGAATTAGGAGTGAGGAATCTCCTGACATGTGCCTTTTTTAAATACCAGAATGGGATAATCCTTTCCACTTGCCTGCGTGCCGGCTGTCGCAGGCTCGAGGGATGTGGGTGGTGTGGTGCTCCTGCAGCGATCGAAGGATGGGCAGAGTGCGGTATGTGTTTGATGTTGCCTTTTGTTGTGTGTTGAGAGGGAACAGGGACCTTACCCTGAACGAGGAGCCTTGGAGCCCGCGGTGTCTTGGAGCAGCTCACCTAACATTTTATCCATAACACAATTTCCCACCTCTGCTCTTGGAAAAGCCATATGGTGCCTTACAGTGGAAACTGCCTTAGTAGGGTCATCGGTAATGTACTCCACCTTTTAAGTAACTATGTATGAAGTGGTGTGCATGGGAGGGAGCGGAGGTGCACGCCTGGGGTGACCTGCTGAGGCTTTCTGGGGGGGGCTGCAGGTTTGAGGGGTCACAGGCTGGTGGCGGCAGGGCAGCAGGCAGCACCTCGGCGCAGTGTCCAGCTGCTTTGCTTCAGCATTGACATGGGAAGGCAAGGGATTGGTGTCTCAGCTTCGGGTGGATGTTACAGAGCTTTTAATTCACAGTCTGTTAAACTACACTGCGGTGGAGCTTTACCTGTCCGGGGCGGCAGGTTTGCACTGAAGACCGTTGTCGGGGGTATTACGCAACGGTCTGTTATTTCAATGAAGTATTAAATAAAATTGTTTCCACATCAGGAAATAGGGAGATGACCTGCCACAAAGCCTTAGTTAAACTTTCAAACGTGCCTAAACCTACTGACCTTCAAGATACAGTACAAGGCTCATGTTTTCTTTTTCCTTCAGACCTTGGCCAGATGGGATGGCTGGAGGCACCGTATCACTGCGTGGGGGAGGGCCTCCTAATGCTGTCACTGTCATTTAAATATTGATCGGAGTATGTGGAGGGACGGTGTGATGGCTGCTGTGAGAGGTTAGTGAGCAGAGTCCCTGGAGGCTTTTCTCCGCTTCGGTGGGCAGAAGGAGCCCATGTAACCACTGGCTGCTCATGGGTCAGTGCCGCTATGCAAGACCAGCCTTGCGTGGTGCTCGAGCTGTGAATCATCAAGCCCATGCAAGGAGATTGCTCTGCATCTGGGGAGGGGGAGCCTCAGCCTTCCCACTTGCTTAGTGGGACCCGTGCTGACGAGGTGTGTGGGGACGTGGTGCAGACGGTGCCGGACCCGCTGCAGCCCGGTGCCTTGGCAGCACTCCCAGGCTCGGCTCTGTGTAAGCACAGGATGGGCATTTTGAGCCAGAGCTGCAGCAGGTTTAACGGCTTGCGATGCGGATCTGAAAGGCATGTGCGTGCGGTCTGGTGCTCTCCGCTAAGGCTCAGTATCTGTATGTTTCCCTTGAGACCGCTCCTTCCCTCGGGACGTTGCTCGGGGGCACGCAGCCTCGCGAGGAGAGCCTGTGCGTGCCCACAGGCTGCTGGGGCCGTGCAGAGAGATCTGAGTGGCTCGGCTACGAGGCGGCATGTGTTTGTAGTGGTGATGCTGCTTTGAGGTCCTGCTGAGGGCCCTCCTGCTCGTACCTGGACCCTGCTGCTGGAAAGAAGACAATTAAGGAGAGGGCTCTCCGCATTGATGTTTCCCTTTGCCAGCACCAATCCTCCAAAGTTCCTTTGGGGAGACTGGGTCCTCCAGAGGAGGATTTTTGCCTGCACGGTGCCCCGCTGTGGAGGTAGGCACAGCACGGTGCAGGCACTCTGCCAGGTGGAGTTCACCATCTGTACAACTTGGAGATTCACGTTCCCCCCACAAACCTGTTGCAGAGGAACTTGCCCAGGGCCCCCTGGCCCTCGGCTGCCTGTCCTGGGAAGGAATGATGTCCCAGTCGCTGTTCTTAGGTGCTTCTTGCAGGAGGTAAAAGAAGAAAAGTGGGAAAAATAGGAGTAAGAGTAAAGATCTTGCCACTTACGGTAATATTCTGGAATCTGGCTTTTATGTGTCTCTTTACACTGGCTCCTGGCACGGCATGACCGCTGTCATACTTTAACTGAGCCAAGGTGAAAAAAGGCAATTAAGCTTTAATCAGGGTCACGAATCACGTCAGGTATACATTTCCTTTTAAAAAGTGATTTTATTTTTTTTTAAAAGACTCATTTTTTTTCCTTGCCTGCTCTGAAGCAGAGGCGAGGGCAGTGCCGGTGGCAGGAGAGGCAAGCTGCGGGGGACAGCAGTGAACCTGCAGGGCATGGCCAGGAACCGCTGACAGCCGAGACAAGGCACTGCTTCGCGCTCGCTGGTGCTGGGCTCTGACCGGATAGTGGGAGCAATTGGTGATGCTTATTAGGTGTCCTCCTGCTCTCAAATGAAAGCAAAGTCTTGCACATACCTTGCTGTGAAATGTGAAGACCTGGTTTGCAGCCCTTGAACTCCACCGTGGTAAATGCGAAGATACAGCAGCCTGTTTGGAAGAAGCTACCCATTCAGTGTGGCCACAAGTAAGATTTTTGGCAACCTTTGCCCTGAACCATAACCTTGACTCTCTGGGATCTATGCACAGTTGTCTGGAGTCCTGCAAAGCATCCTGGCTCTGTGGAAGGTTTGTACCGCAGCTGGCTCACCCACTAGCTGCATGAAATACGCAGATTTTCCACTGTAGCGTGAAGGATCTTTTAGAGCACTTGTAGAAAAAACTTCATCTTTTTTGAGCTATAACTTCACGGATACAATGCACTGCAGGTGCAGGTGGAATCCAGTTACAATTTTTTAAGGGACAGACCGTGATGCGTGTGGCCTTTGATGTGATACAGGGATGAAAGCTTTAAATTACAAATAAAAAACATAGTGTGAAGAAAATTGGCCAAATAAGTAAATTTCTCCTTTCCTACTGAACTGAGAGCCTGGAGATTTTAGGGCTCTGTCTGTTCAGAGAATAAAAGCAAGTGCCACACTGTCGCCTTAGTGAGCATCACTCTCAGCGTGATGCGGCCATATGGCACTAACCATTCCTCGCTGGCTCACGTGTGGGTGACAGCACCGTTAGCTCGGTATGGGCTGGCTCGCCGTTGGAGCTGCAGTCCAGCCCGCAGCATAGTGTCTGTCCTGGTGATGATGTTACAGACATCTGTCCATTGCAGAATGGTTTGGGACCACGTATTTGAGTCACGTCACTTCCCCATGCGGTCCCCACCTCATCTCCTTAGAAACAGAAATGCTGGAGCTCTCCATGCTCAGCTGTTGGGGCAGGTATCGTGTAAAAGCTGGGGCTGCGTGGAAAGGAAGTTACAAGTCAAGAAAGGCAGCACCAGGTCTTTCTAGGGAGAAAAGAATGTTGTTTTGACTGCAGTCCGGGACAGGATTTTACAAATGAAAAGGAGAACTAAATTCAGAAATCACAATAGCTGTTAAGGAAATCAAATAGATAAATGATGCAGAGGTGGTTAGCTATAGCTTCTTGGTTGTTTTCTTTAAAAGTCCTCAGCCAGCCCCTCTAATCTAAATGCCTCTCTCTTCATCTGTGTTTTAAAAATAATTATAAATAGGCAGACTTGTGTAGCCAGCTGTCTCCAGAAGCAGACTGGGGTGTTGAAAGTTCAGCTAGAATATTCTTGTTTATAGGTTGAAAAGGAAAAGCTGGTGGGGAAAAAGTGAGGAGTCAAGACGGAAAAGGAACCCAAACCCAATCCTTTAAAGGATCATCGCAAGTGCAGCACGTAGCGAACCCACAGCTTCAGAGAGCTTGAGGGTGGTGTATGTGGGATGCTGATGGGGAGAGGTGCCCCTGGAGGGGTGCTAGGTGCACACAGCTCCTCTGAGAAGGGCTCTAGCCATGGACTCTCACAATCTGGGGGTCCATCAGTGCTCAGGGCTTAACGAGATGTCTGTAGTCTAAGTCTAAATCGTGGGCTCTGCTCTTGGACTCTGACAACTCTGAGATGAAAATAATGTGGAAGGCTGATGATTTCAGTCTAGGTTTAATTTTGATTGTTATTGTTTTTTAACCTGGAGATCGAGCAAGCCATGAGCAGGATGCTCATGCAGGGAAAGCTGTGGACTGCAGATTTGTGTTCAGATCCCGTCTCTACCATTACCTTCATCAGGAACTGCCTGAACAGTGTCTTTTTTAAAGGGTTACTGGTATGAAAATGTTTTCTTGCCTTGGAGCTTCAATATTTCTGTTTTCTTTAGGAAATGGGGATAATTATTGCTGCCTTTTATCTGTGTTTCTTATCAAGCTTGTATATTCCTGGGGATAAGCCTATTTTTATCTGCTTGATAAACATCTAGGCATGGCCTGTGATTTTTATTCAGCACACTAAGTGGTGAACGTGCATAATAATCACACTGAGGAGAAGACCAAGTGCTGTGTGGCTAACCCTTGGTGGCTGTACAAGTACCAGTTTAGTTGCATGCTTGAATTGCAGAATTGAGGCTTTTTGAAAACTATTGTACATTTTAAAAGGGCTAGTTAGGAAAGGATGGCCATTTTGTTCCCTTTCTAAATGTGGTTCCAGTGTCACAGCAATATACTATTTCTTTGCCAGAGGTCCCCAAGACTTTCCCTTTTCAGCTTCGTTCAGGTTTCTAAGCTGAGTCTAGGAGTAAGAGGTACAGCTGCTCAAATGACTGCCAGGGCGTGTTTTGTGTGAAAGCATGGAGATGTTGTATACATAGAAACTAACCTTCCCCAGATGTTTTTTTCTAGTGTACTAGTTTACTAGTACTAGTATAATAACCATTTTTAATAAAAAAAACAGTGTGTCAACAAGGCTATTGGCCAGGTGGCACATTTAGTCAGGTTTAAAGTGCAGGTGTACTCTATGTAAGTAATAAATGACAGTAAATTAGCACAGTAAAAGTAATAAAAGAGTGGCCTCCTACATGCTTACATGGCCGAATATTAGCGGTTGGGAGGGAATTGCCGGAGTCAATTACTAAGCGGCATAAAAGTACAGTACGAGTGGATGGAAAATGTCATATTAACATAGTTGTTTTGCAAGTGTTAGTGTTAACAAAGCTCTTTTGACAAAGTCTGTACTAGATCATTTTTTCTAACAAAAGAAAATCGGAGTTGAAACTGCTTCTTTAATGGCCAAGGTATTTTATTAGCATATTAATCTTGCCTCTGAATGGTGGGCAGACTTAGTCTCCTCGAGAAGGCTGTCCTAAGATGGCCTTCACCATTCCGGGGGATGTAAGACTGGAGAAAGCCTAGCCTTGGCAAAGCTGGAAGAAGTGATCTTCAGATGCTTTTTGTAGGAGGTCTTCTTTCATTTGCAGCTTGAAGCTTGAAGAGCACAACTCTTGGTCTTGCCTGACTGTGAAACTTTTGTCAAAGCTCAAAAGAGACTTGTTAAAGTTACAGACAACGAATGGTTGAATGATTCAGCCGCCTCCTTGTGAACACTGTCTTTTCCATCCCCAAATAAATACCATCTCTCTTGTACATCATTCCACTAGGGAGGCTTGGGTGTGTATGGCCAGAGTATTTTTACTTGTTGTCTCCCTGCAATGAAAACAGCAATCCTCCTGCAGGCGGAAAGGAAAGGGCAAGGTGCTTGTCGGAATTCCCACTAGAATGTTTAAAACAGAGCAAACACTCATCTGAAGGCTCTTGGGAAGGAAGGCAAACTTTAAATGTCCAAGTTTTGAAGTTTTTAGTGGTGTACAGAGTGCATATGAACCTAGTTAAACCGCGGGTTGAAACAATGCAAAAAATGCCAACCTGTGGGAGACACAAGGGGAAAATAAAAATCTTGTGGAAGCCTGTTACTTGTGAAAGGTTTGGAAGTCAGAGGTGATGTGTTAAGCTTTCTTCATTGAATGTGGGCAGTGGTAATTAAAATCTAGAGGATGTTAACAAGAAGTACAAGGCTGCACGCTGTCGAAGGAGGCTGAGCTGTATACAAAATGGTTTGCTGGGAAGCAGGCTTTAAATTGGGGTTTCTTGATCCGAAACTGACTCCTGCATCAGCTATGAAAAGACTGAAAAGAAACAGTGTGGTATAAAGTGGAATCAAATAAAAGCAAGAGAAACATTTTAAAATTTAGGTTTATTTTGATGTGAAAATCACTATGGCAGCAGGGTGAGTAACAGCTGTTTATTGCTTCCCTCAGATCTAGCTTAGGTTATTCTTCAATTTAGGACTGTTTCAGCTGCCAGCTGATGCCCTCTGTCCACTGGTAATTCTTTGTCCCTTCGGCTTAGATCTAAACCAGAGCTGGGGTTACAGAAGTGACCGTTCCCATCCGCACCGCTCTGCTGAGCCGTCACGGTTCTTCTGTGGTGCATCTCGCCGGTGTACGAGGTACTCCGGTCACATTTGTGTGGGGTAGAAAGAACTGGCTTACGTTGATCTTCAAGGAATTTTATTGAACATTGCAAGAATATATAGTTTAGAGAAACAAGCAACGACAGAGTACATTTTATTAATTATTTCCCTTAAGATCCATTCAGGGATGCAATTCCTGCGGTTTCAGTTATTTTTGTAATGCCTTAGAGAATGCCCCAGTTAAAACCAAACACAATACTCACGATTATTAATTTACTTTATAATTAAAGAAAGGAAGACCTATGTACAAAACCAACGTAGTGTACTTCAATTATAATTTCACTTTCTCCACTGAAAGTTCTTCCCAAAGATTATGTATTTGAGAGTTGCCTTGCCTCTGGGAGCTCTTCTTTTAATGCCTGAAGTCTGAAGCACACCACTTTCAAAATGAATAGAATGTCCCATCTTAGGGCACCCTGGGCTAGATCTAGGTTAGCACGTAATTTGGTGCAGCAAGAGCAGATCATTAGGACAAAGGATTGGGGGCAGAAGTGTCCACACCTAAAAGGTATGTAGTTTGAGGGGGGATTTGCTTTAACCAGGCGGAATCCTGGGGTTCTGCTGATCCCTGGGATTGAATGTCTCCCAACCTCATGTCTGCTTTGGAGCGATCTGAAGACCAGCCATTGGCTTGGAGCTGTTTGTCTCCATTCGGGGCAGGAGTGCATGTGTGTGTGCCTGCAGTGGAGCCTCTCAGGTAATATCCTCCTGATGAAAGGTAGTTTCAATACACCAAAACCCACTTTGTGGATTGAACTGAGAGAGGTGAGGGACGACAACAGTGAGATTTGATTCAA
Organism: Burhinus oedicnemus; assembly: GCA_008921705.1. NCBI lineage: Eukaryota > Metazoa > Chordata > Aves > Charadriiformes > Burhinidae > Burhinus > Burhinus oedicnemus. The sequence continues at coordinate 2,018,089 of VFFE01007244.1, forward strand.
AGCTGCTTTACTGCTCTGAATTGTAATGATAATGTGGATAAGATGACCAAAATCACGTGAAGGTGGATAACAAGAGGATGTTGAAGGTAGGGGAGGAGGTCTGCCAGGGATCTGTAAATCAGCTCACAAATAGGCAGGTGTAATTCTTAAATCTGCGAAACAGACGGATTAAGTTTTATTGAGTTACTTTAAAGAATCTCTTCAAGGCACAGTCTTGCAGCAGGTGAAAATAATGTGCATGAATGTTTTTTATTAAAAATAAGTGCATCTCTTTGCAAATCTATCTTTTACTTTAACAAAGCAAAAATGAAGTCCAACCATTTAGACATGCCTTGACAAGTATTATCTGCCCTGTGAAATGACGTCTTGGTGAACTGCATTGCAAGAACAGTGCTGTACTGGGGTTGTGGTACTTGTTGGTACTGTATGGGGGACCTTCACGTGGTCTTTATTATCTTGGCATACACAAGCTTAGTTTGAGATGTAAGAAAGTGTTGCTTGCTTTGTAGTTACCTTTCTTCCTGGTTTTACTGTACCTGGGAGAAATTTCGTCCTTAGAGTTTGTGAGGAGTTACACTAACTACCTTTTGTCATCAATACTGTGTGAAGGTCGGCCTGCCCATACGTAGCACCATGACAGCCCTCTGAGGTGCTTCTAAGCAGCTCTATGGCTTGAGCAGTGAACCTGAGCAGGTATCTACCAGGGTGGGAGCTGGAGAACCAGGCTGGGGGCTTGGGGTTCCCCCAAGCAAGCTTGGTTTCAGCACCAATTTCAGGGAAATTTGACCACTTATAGAGTTTAAAGTTTTAGCACTTTCAGGTATCTCAGCAAATGAACTGAATGTTCCTTTTGTTCTGATGGGTTTTGTCTGGAGCTTTAATTAATTATGAGGTGAAATTCTGTTTGGACTGGGTCCAGGCATGCTTGCTTTTTGTATAAGTACTTTCGTTTTAAAAGTCATTTGAAACTTGCTTGGAGGACCTTGGATTTCATCTGTTTTCTTAGCAATTTTCAGAGAAGTAACTGGATTTGTTAAGCTGAGAAAATGCAACCAGGTAATTACCTGTGTGGAGTCACCGGTGTTCCATATTTAAATGTCATAGGATCACAATATTATATTCCTGAACTGTACTGATATGATGAAGTATCTTGTGAGTGTATAAAATTGTATTTGAATGAAAAGATATGAAAACCAGCAGCTTGACAAATTTTCTACCTATTTAAGGAATTTACAGTGAGTGCATATATATATATATATACACACACCCCCTATCCTGGCAATACTAATTTTTTGTACTTACTGTATAAAAACTGACAAGCATTCATAGGAGGAGAATTTTTCCAATATTAGTTACTTGAACTTAAAATAGAAACATTGTTTAATAAAGAATAAAGGGAAATAGTATCCATTTCCATTTTACAAATGAAGAATAGATTATAAACCCCAGAGTTGTGTAGGTGTTTAACTCTTATAGGGAATGGATATTTAATTATCTTTGATGGTCTGGGCCTTAGAAACCGTGATTTCTTTACTACTATAAACAATTCACCCAAAACTGTGATTAAAGGCTTAAGGAATATGTAGTTAACTCATAAAAATATGTACATAAATTTTGCTGATTCATTGCACTGTAAAGCACATCCTTACTTATTATTATAAATGAATCTCTAATGTAGCTCATGCAAAGTCTAAATGAGTGCCATTCTTTTTCATTAGGTAGCTCTTTAAAATCGATAATGTTTTCTTTAAGGGAAAGCTTTGGCTGTTACTAATTTAAATCTCATTAACTTTTGCCTTTTTTTTCCTAAGGTTCAATTGGAGCTACATTTTTCATTTAGATTTGAAGCTGCAGGCTACATGTAATTCCATTTAAAAACCCAAGGTAGGCAGGAATAATGTTGGGTTAACAGTAATTTAGAGAACCAAAAAATTCAGAATATTTTGCATGCAGCCTACGCTTGTCATTTAGAAGTAAATGGTCTTCCTGCCACAAAGTTTGGAGATGCATGGGTGTTTGAGAAATCCTTTCCTAATTAACGTAAAGTTTGCAAAAGCAGGTTCAAAGTCACTCTTGCCTGCACCATATTCTTTTGATTTAGGTACGTGTATGTGCAGTAAAAGTTTGTGAATATTCTTGAAACTCAGGGTTGTGACCCCAGTCCCCTCTGTCCATGCCTGTGTTTGCATGTCTGTTGGTTTGGGTCTAGTGGGACACTGCTGTCATTCCTCCCATCCTTCAAGTGTGTTATCTGTGCTCTATAGAGCGCCAAGACTATTTTTGAATATATGAAAATAGAAGCAAAGAAGTGCAGTGTCCTTTATGCCTGCTGAGTAGGTTTGTCTCTTCTAACAGGAGGCTACTACACAGAGAAGGAGTCCAATAGCAGCTGGGCTACTAGTGATGCTTTTTGTTATCTCAAGTTTGTAGCTCGTTAATGAGGTTGTATTGGTTTATCTTATTTACTGAAGGCACACTGATTAGTACCAGGGAAGAAGACAAAAATCCAATTCTCATCATTTTGATGACATACTTTGGAATGTTTAGTATAAAACAATAGCAAAAAATTGCATTGTAAGGGTTTATGCAGCCCTGGGCAGTCTGGAGATTGAAGACCTAGCACAGCTTTTCAAAATAGTGGTTGGCTGGAAGGGTTCTGGCACCATGTTATTCACTGCACATCAAAATTAACACATTACAAGCAGCGGTAATTTTCAATTATGTAAAATCAGATGAGTCTTTAGAGAGATTAAAATGAGATTTGTAATCGCTTAGGAGAATTCTTAAAATTGACAACTTGACACAGCATGATTTCAGATTATGTGAAATCTGGCGTGAGGATATTTATATTTCTGTTTGCAAAGATTCTATTCAAAGTCATCATGATGGAAATATTTACAATGAAGGCATAATAATGTCTTTAATATGCAAATCATTCTAATTGCATTTCTTACACTGTCAACCTCAGTGAAATATCATTTATTTCACAAGTGACACATGAAAAAATATGATTGCATTTGTGATACACTTATTTTTAACAGAAATACAACGGTAAGTGTCTTCATCTTTGAAGAACTTCTGTTAATCAGCAATTCCCTTAACACAGTTTGTATGACGTCTGCATCTCTCTATTTCTGATTCACACCCCCAGTTGTAACACGCTCTCTCTGTTTTACACTCCTTCCCCTTTCACAAAGCGGGTTTACTCTAGGGATGCGCTCCCAGGGGTATCGGCACCCAATGCCGTAGGGTGCGGAGGTTGTGTAGGGCGCGCTGACCTCCAGGGGAGTTGAATGCCCTCAGCACCTCTGAGGCTGGACCTTGTATCTTATGAAAACAAGGCTGATTTGTTGCCATTCAGTTCTACTTTAACCTTGATGAACCTGATTCAAAGTGCTTTTTTTGTGCCCCGGGAACACGTGTTACACTGTCAGAGACCTCACTTCACTTCCCTGTCTGTAGCCCAAAATCCCTACCCTGAGGTCACATGCCTCCTGTGTGCTTTTTCCCCTCCGGCTGGGAACAGTCGTTTTCCTCTTCTTTCGGATACAGACCTGGACAGATGACAGTTCTGTCATCTGAATTGAAAAATCTGTCATCGTGAACTGAAAAAATAATAAGTCAAAAAAAGAATAAAATAGACTAGGTTGAATTAAATAGAACATTTTTAATTGGGAATGCATCCAGTCACACCACTTTGTTGAAATTAATCCTCCCCCCATCCCCAGCTTCCCCACTGAACGCTATTTGCTGAATTCAACTTGCATCTAGCAGGGGTGGTGAGGGAAGGACCGAGGAGCAGGGGGTGGGAGAGCCCCAGCCCTGAGCTGGGAGCCAGGAGCCTCCCCATGCCTGCCGAGAGGAGCAGGGACAGCCTGCCTGCCCCGAGCAGGGACAGGAGTCCCCAGGGCACTGAGCAGTTGGAGCCCCTCAAACTCATTGAGGTAACTGCAGCCAGGCTTGGGAATGAGCACCCTCTTTGTGATGGATGGAGGAAGAAGGTATCCAGCTTCTTATTTCTGTCCTGTCTTCCCTAATCACTGTCAGTTTTTTCTGTTTAAGAATTTAAGTACTGATTTTCCATATTTTAAAACATGCTTTCCTAAGTGGAAAACATACTGGTTTTCTTTGGGGTGATCCCTACAGAAGTCAGTCCAGGTGTAGACACCTCAATGCTTTGTTGTATTAATAATTTTAAAATACTACTTAAACACTTGTCCTCAAACTGTTATGGCAGTCAGTTCCCAAGGCTGGGAAAGTAAATGACGAATGGGGGTTAGGTCATGAAACTGGGAGTAAGCAAGAGCATGATAGAAAATGAGCAGTCTCCACATTGCTTACTGAGTGTTGAATAACCAGTCAGTACAAGTGGGGAGACATTCACTAAAAAAGTTACTCCAGTAATGTAATCTTTCTGGTTTATCAGTAGCTTAGGTGGTGGCTTTTATGATACTGTCTTTTAACGTTGAGCTGTCATAGTTTAGTAACAATGAGCTGATAGATGGTGGGGCTGCAGGACAGTGTCCCAGCTGGAGGACGTGGTGACGTCCGAAGAAAAGCCTCAGGTGCTAAGGGCTCCCCAGCTCCCCTCCCGCATCCTGGATCCCAACTCCCATCTTGGCCCGTCCTCAGCCCAGAGGTCAAACATCTCTCCATCTTCCCGTCCCCCTCTTGGGCGCTGCTTAGTGAAACACACGGCATCTGCGTGTTTCGCAGAGTGAGTTGAGGCTGTTGAGAATGACAGGAGGCCCATGAATAAAACACAGACCTGTTTGTTTTGTGCCGTTGTGAGCAAATGATGTATTAGTAATGAAGTATTTGCAGTTAGTTGCTTTTGCTTACTAATAAATGAAACGTTCCTGCCGCCAGTTTTGTTTCTGGCTCGTGAAGTTACAGGGAAGTGTGAGGAAGAAGCTGTAAACTGGGCTGGTTTGGGGTCTGTCTGCTTTTGATGGTTCTTATTTAAAGATAAATAGTTGCGTCAGCTCAAAGCAGTGCCAGCTTCTGTGGGGTTTCAGTCGGCTGTTGGCGCCCGGTTTGAGTCTCCCGAGTCAAGACTTAGGAAGACAACTGGAAAGCAGATGAAGTCCCTGGGAACATACCCGTGTGGGGAGCTGCAGCCCCGGTGATGACAAAATGGTCCCTCTTCCCCACCGAGGGCTGTCACCAGGGCTGGGACTGGGGAGGAGCGAGGCCCCGGGAATGGGGGACCGAGAGGGGTCGCAGTGCGGGTGACGGGACCTGCTCAGAGCCATCACTCACAGCTGATCTGGAAGTGGGTTGGGATTTTGGGGGATCTGGCAGATGCCATCAGAGCCCCCTTTTCACAGTCTGTGTTTGAGAAATGACAGCGCCCATGGTCCCATGAACATGGCCCTTGTTTTCACTGGAGATGCATTACTGGGGTGTGTGGAGCTGCCGGTGGATGCAGTGCTGCAGGAGGTTGCGACAGGCAGGTTTTAGAAAACGTATATGCAAACGGTAAAGGGGTGCCTGAACAAATGTGCAGTGCTGCGTTACGGAGAACAGCACTGCATTACTGCTTGCTGCTTTACCTAGAGAGGCACGTCTGTAACACGGGTAGCTCTTGTAATGGTTCATTTTTCAATCATCTTTCATTTTTCTTTCTTACATGTAATTATAATAGCTTGCAATAAGGATAACTCTATGTTTGTTCATTTTAAATGGAAACAAAAGTCTTAAGAACAACATTTACTGTTTAAAAATATCTCATTTTGAAAGCCCTTCATAATTCATCATTTACAGACACGTTTTAGTCAAATAACCCTCTAACAATTCTATTCATGGTTGTCCTATAAAAGCAAATATTGTTTTGATTTGTGACTCCTCATTTTACTGAAATGAATTTCGGTGTGTTCTGCAGGCAGGAGAGTTTCCTATTTAAATTCTGCTGCATACGCGCAGCTAATGAATTAAAATGAGAGGAGGAATTACAACCTAGGTTAGAGCATGGGTCACCACCTTTTAAAACAGAGGTCCACCTGTCATGCAAGTGGAAATGGTAATTGGCTCACTGCAGCTGAAATTATCTGTGCCAGATAACAGGAGGAATGGCATGGCAATTGTAAAATGGTAAGTATGTCTAGAAATCCAAAGGTAAATGCGTAGAGACAAAGCAAATGACCAAAGTTGGTTATTTGTTGCAAGTAAATTCAGATGAACTTGACTTGTTCCTTTCTATTCATGAGCATGTCCTGATTTAAAGTTGTGCATACTCTCTTTTCTCTCCTCCTTTTTATTTTTTTTTTTTACATTGCAATGTGTTCATCAAGTAGATTGCAAATGTCCAAGGCCCAAAACATTCATTCTACCTGCTGTGTTTATGATAGGGGAATAGTTTTGTAAAGCATTTGGTAATCTTCTGATGGACTGACTGCATCTTTGTAAGCTAGAAAATAAATGATTAATGAGTAGGGTAGAGAGCGTGCACACCCAGATATGGGCATTCGTGCAGAAGGCTCCCTTTATGTGTCTGCGAATTGTGGCCAGGAAGGGTTGTGTCACCGGTAGGACCAAATCATTGTGGTCGGGTGGGTTGGAAGAGGCCTCTGGAGGCTCACAGTCTGGGCCTCCTGATCAAAGGCCTTGCATGATGCCATGGTTGGCTGTGTGGGCAAGGCATGCATGTTGGTCAGGCATGAGCTGCCCATGGTAAACGGGGAATTTGGACTACCAGAAATGTCCCTGCTGAGGTGTCCCAGTGAATAATTGCTTAAACCTTGCACAAATACCATGTAGCTCATCCACAGGAGTAACTGCATCCTGCTTTCCTCTTGTGGTGGGGTGTGATACTATCCCTAGGCTCCTCTGATAGTTTCCTTGCTCTCTTCTTCTGTCAACCAGTATTCCTCTGCCACAAGTGAGATGTAGTAAGAGCCCTTAAAGCAAGCAGACCTGTGTCACTCAAGGATTCCCCTCTGCAGACAGGAGAGGAAATTAATTTAGGCCAGTGTATTCAACAGGGAGTCTGTCTTCCTAACATAATCCAAACTCAAGAGGACTGTGCCCTCAAAGCAGACAATCCAACTGAAACTGTCCACATACTTGAAAAACAGGTGAAAAATAAAATAATCTTGTGCGTGTACACCAGTCGCTCTGCCCCACAGGGACCAGAAAGTTAATAGAGTTTCTTTCTCTTTAATTTTAAATTCTTATTATTCACAGCTCTTTCCTACAATTCCCTCCTGGGATTAGCAAGCCGTGGATATAGAGTTCCCTAATTGTGTGATTACTTGAGACTGCAACTACCTGATCTGGGATCTAGTTTCCATTTACTTTACCTTCAGTAACTTTATTCAAAGGGACTAATGAAAAGAGAGTCATCAATTATTGAAATGAATTCAGCTTTGTTCCCAAAGTTTGCATGGTGCTAAAGACTTGAAAACAGGAGTGTGTGAAAGTCTCCGTGGGTTAATGTGGTTAGCTGGAGAGTATTAAAACTGACGCAGAGAGTGTCCTTAAAGAGCTCATGTATAGTCAACACCACTTAAAATATTAATTGCATATACCTTCAGATATAAAGCGTATTTCCAGTGTGTTGCTCCTTACCCGAAATCTTCTTAGGATAAAATTTTTATTTATAAATGCAATGGAATATTTTCAGTCAGCTTTACTCATTATTTAAATCAGTTATTGTTCTCTCTTTTCTTAGATACTGATTCTTCTTGTTTTCTTTTTTGATCTAATTTGTCTAAAGGTAGTTCTGTGCACCAAAGAAGTATCAGAGATCCTTGGAATCCTCTCTTTGTGCTTTTCCATTGTTTGTTGACATCCTCAGGAATCCAAAGAGCTAATAAAAAAAGCAATATTCATTGTGGAAGATGTTAGAAAAAATTTTTTTTTCCCCTTTCTGGAGCTTAGAAAGTGGAAGTATTTTTATTTACTAGATTTTGTGGGCATTATGTGAAAAAAAAAAAAATTGGTGTTCAGATGGGTTTCAGAGCTGGGTGAACAACTAATTTACAGTCTTTATTGAGTTCATACCTGTGTTTGCACTGAGTTGTTGGGTGCCTTAGTTGTTTGTTTATGGAATTTAAAATGTTGGTGTTTAACAGGAGCGTTTTGTTACTTGTTCAGTCCAAGAAGCAGTTGTAATGTCATGTAACCGATCTGGCCACTCCAATCTAGAGCAACATACTTTTCGTTTAAATTAATGTTCCCTTGCTAGTGGGATAAAGAAAGAAGGGAGATGGCTAATTTAATGACGTTATTTCGTGGCTGACTTTGAAGAAATGGGGATTCATTTATAGATCCACAAACAAGAGAAGAGGTTTAATTGTTCAGGTAACTTGTTCACTGCAGATCACCCAGTTGGCTTCACTTCTGTGGGAGCAAAGATGGAGGCTGGCCAGAGGCAGGAGCTTCATAAATGAATTTTCTCACAACTCTTCCATATCTGCCTGCCCCAGCACGGGAGGGGAACCGCAGCAGGAAGGGCAGGGGCCAGGCGCCGCAGGACGGGCTGAGAAGACAGGGCAGGCTGGGGCACAGTCCTTGAACCCATGTCTGGGACTTCACAAAATGTAAGAAAGCATAAAGCTGTGAAGTATAATTTCTGTGTTGTTCATGTCCTGGCTCTACTGCTGTTGGTTTTCAAGGTGCCTTTTACATTGTTTTCTAATGTGGTGACAGCCACAGAGAATCAAGGCATGACACTGAATATTTAAAACCTACCCACTTTGTAAGTTCCAATTTCTGTACTGTTTACTTCAATGCAGACTCTTTAAAAACCCACCAGATATTGAAGTGATTAGGAGATCAAGGTCACCAAACACTCATTTTTAGGGTAAATATGCTGCATTTTAAACAGTTGCTTTGGTGCCCTCCTCTTCTCCTTTCTCTGTGCTCAGCGGAACAATCTGCTTGAAGCAAAGAGCACAGCTTTGGAAGGGCACTTCCGTTCAGGTCCATCTGTCTCCAGGAACATCTGACTTGGAAGAGGTAGCAAAAAATATGACGAGACCAGAGATTTCCTTTCCATCACAGAATGTGTTTCAGAGCTCCCTGTCTCCAGCAAAATCTAACCTGCCAGCTGTGATTTGCTCTTCTCTCCATCAGCAAACATTCCCGAAAATCCCTGTGATAAGGTGCCGCCTGAAAAGCTGGCTCTGACAAGTGCTACAGGATGAAAAGCCCCTGTCCAGTAACTTCTACTGACACTACTTTAGCATTTTTGTTCTTCAAGTATAATTTCTAAGTCTTGACCTCATTAATATGCCATCGCTTCTGGAAGCTGAGAATTTGTTCAGGGTCCAAGCTGTTTTTTTCTTTCCCTAGAGAATTTTACAGATTGGTGATCTACTAGTATGTTCCTTCTCTTACATTTTCAGTATAAGACTAAAATGCTTCTGGCTCCATATGCACATGTAAGTCAGGACAGAGCAATCCGTTGTTATTTGGACCTCTGGCAGTATATATTTAGTTTGTTTGACCTCAAAGGAAGTTTTGAGTGTTTGGCTGGAATATTTGACATTTGAGTTGGTTTGTTTAGCTGTGGCTCATAAGAAAAGCTGGTCAAAAAGAATGAAGCATATACAACTCTTAAAAACCTTTTAGCCCATCTTACAGGAATTTGAAGCTTTGATCAAAATTTGGAAAAAAAGTCAGCCAATGTATAAGGATAAGTAAATGCATTTTTCCTTATTTATGAGCCAGATTTGGAGAAATATTTGCATGTTGCTAAATCTAATGAAGTTTTTTGTTTTTTTGTTTTTTTGTTTTTTCACTCATCATTATTTGATTTAGGAATTTTGGAATATTTGCACTTTTACATGTCTTGAAAGTCCCAAACTTTTTCGCCGTAAGTTAATGGTCTAAATCTTGCTAGAAAATGTTCAGAAAATGGAGATCAGAGTAGAGAAACTGCTAAGTCTGTTCTTAGATGTTGTGTTTCTACAGCAAACAAGTCTTGGTTGATGAATGCTGAATCTAGATGTCACTGTGATAGAAATGAATTATTTAGTTAAAGTTGTTAACAAGGTAGAAGGATTTGCAAAATTCACCCAGCTTGAATCATGATAAAATTTGTTTTCTCTCAAGATCAAAGGTGGTTTTCTAAGTGATCTTAATCTCCAACAGATACATTTTTTTGATTTACTATATCCCTCAGGGGACAACTATTTCATTTTTTTCTAAAATGCAGTTTAAAATATGAGCATAGTCAGAGTTAAAAATTGGTGTTCACTTGACTCAAAGAAGAGCAAAACTGTAGCTCATAGGGAAGAAACATCACTGACGCTTGACCTGAACTACTTTTCCTTTCCTCCCTCCTTGCTATTTGAGATTGGCTCCCCTGCTGCGGGAGAAGGCCACCCTCCACTCCCTTCTGAAGGACCCCCAGCATAGGCTTTTCCTTCTCCCCTGTAAAATTGGGTAACTTGCTCTTCATGTCGGAGATATCAGCTCAGATGTCTTCCGGTAAAGTGGATTTTCAGTAATTGTTATGAGAGTGCCCTTCGACCATCTGGTTTGGTAGGTCTGCTAAGCTGAGGGAGCTCTACAAGCAAAGATCTTACCTTGCTGTGGAGGTGACATCCATGATTTTGAAGAGTGCACAAAGTGCAAACAATAGACTGTTTGTTTGAAATGCATTCTCTGACCAGCAAATGAATCTCTGAATATTGGAGTATTTAAAGAATCATGTGGGGGGCGGGGGGGGCAGTTGCTGTGAGTTTTTAGGTGGCGCAGCTCCCTGACTCGGCTCATGGTGTGAGGAGCAGAGGAAGGGCTCTGGGAGGAGGCAGGGTGGCAGGGGACCACGCGCTGGGCTCAGCTGACAGACAGGTCTCTCATGGCAGCGCCGGGCTGTGATGAGATGCTGGCAGGGTCTGCAAGCACCGTAGCAGAATCAGCATAGCACAATCAGAAAGCCAGAGATGTGAAACCAATTATGTCTGGTGAGCCTGACCTAACACCCTGCCCCTTTGTGAAGATCACGTCCAGCCAAAGCTATTAAAGGTATTACTGTGTTTGCTTTAAATGTAGGGTGTGCTCCCTTTTCTCCAGAATCAAGATCTGAAAATACCAGGTTGCCTAAAATTCATGGGCTGTAACTGATTTCCTGATAACCCTTTAAGAGCCAAAAAAATTTGCACCCCTTTTTGGCCTTCCTTAATGGAGTGCATCTATCGTTGCTACGTGTCTGCAAACTCCGAGCGTGATGGACTCTGCTGTTCTATGGCTAATATAGAAATAAAAATATAACTCCTGTATCAGAGGAATGTTTTGTTTGGGGTATTTTTTTCCTGACTATGTATTTACAGTCAGAAGCATTGCTTGCTTTGTGGAGCAATAAATTTAATACATTAGCTAGTATATTATTTTTTAATTATTTATTTGTTGATGATTTCAATTTAAAATGAGATTTTCAGGTAACAAGGTAGGCAAACGTGTTTAACAATGCCATGATATAAATTGCTGTAGGTGACAGATCCCTACAAAAATTATTACAGGCAGATTCGCAATGCAAAAAATTATTTATATGACAGCAAGCAGAAAGACAAATTACTCAGAGACTATGTACATGCTCTTCTATAATTGCTCATAAATTATTATGGTTCATGTTAAAATGCATCTAGACTCCCTAGACAACTAGATTCATTTAAAATGAGAATAATGGGAAATTACTAGGAAATGTTGGGGAAGGAGATGCAATACACACTTCGGGTGACTGCTAACATAAAAGTACAGAACTTATTGTCAGCCAACTTAATCTATAATTTGCTTAATAATTTTGAAACCTTCATTTTCAATTCACCATCTCCTCGGGTTGCATTAGCCTGGATAGATAACTGGGATGGGCCCACTGGGGCCCCACCGTCATTAACTGCTCCTGTTTCCCTGCCCACGGGTGACACATCAGGACTCTCTCCTGCACCCATGCAGGGCTCTTGCTTACCTGAACGCTTTTGTGTTCTACAAAATAGGATTGAATTTAGTCAGTTGGGTCGGAAGTTATGCAAACGGGGTGGGGGGACTGACAGATAGATGGGCATACTTCTCCTTAGGAAGCTGGGCTAAAAATGGGACAATGTTTTCCATATCCCCCCAATGCTCCAAATTTTAGAAAATATTCCAAATAATTGTCTTTATTGGAAGTGTCTAAAATACACCCACAATAGATAGGATTTAATTTGAATTTCAGTCAGGCACTTACTAAGGATCAGCTGATTATTGGGTAGCAGAGAAAAGATGTGTATACATTTATTATATAATAAATGCCTCTCTCTAATGTCATTATTTTTCTCTTCTTACCACCCTGATTATACTACGCATTGAAAGCCAGCCCAAGAAAAATGACAGCAAACTTTGTTCTGGATAATGGAGTGCTAAACTCCACCTAAGGAGTTCCAGTCATTTGTAATGACAGCTTGGAGAATACTCTAACAAATCTAACAGTGCTCACGCTCCAGTGACTGACAGCGCGGCAAGAGGAAAAATTCCAGCTTCCACGTGAGTGCAGGGAGCCTGACCTAGATTTTAGCCTCTACAGCTTCATAAGAGAAAACATTCTTGACTGTGTATTTAACAAGAAAAAAAGAGCAAGGGGAAAAAGTCGTCTCCTGTTTGATTAGTCTTTCTTCAATAATTAAGATTTAGTCAAGGCTCTCTGTGAGACTTCTCCCCTCCGCAGATGTCATCAACCCTATAATGAATGGTTACTCCAGTCCCTGTGTGCTCTCCTCTCCATAATTACCACCTTCTGGCATGCTGCGGGGAGCGAGCTGCTGCGGGGGAGCAGCCGGTGCAGGCAGGGGCGATGGGCAGGCAGCCTGCCTGCACCTTCCCTTCCACTGCGCTCGCCGTGTTGGGGTCGGCCTCGCCGCTGGCTACTGAAATTCTTCCATCCGGATACTGTTAATGGGAAAAAGGTCTCTGGTGTGAATCTCCTTTTCTTTCTTTCCTTCTTTTGAGATGCAGGTGCTGGACTGGGGTCAGGTCACTGCAGCCGGCGGCTCCACTGGAGCGCTGGCAACGGCCAGCGGTGCGCCGGCCCCACAGTCTCACTGTCCGCCGGGGGCAGCTGGAGATGGGGTTTAGCCACCCGAATGACCTGGCTGTAAATTACCATTCAAATGTCTTTCGTCTGTTCCGCTGTGCTTTATATATTCCAGCAATTGTAATTTTGAAAATGAAATAGCAGAGAAGTGCACACTAAAAGGGAAAAGTATTTTTCAAATGAAAGTGGAAGACGAGACAGATTGAATGACACTGAAGGATGCTTAGTGTTTGTTTGAGCTGTGCTTTGACAAGTTGTTTGGTGTGGATGTGGGAGAAATTTTATTGGAAGCAGAGGCATTTTCAGCTTCCAAAGCTGGATTTCCATATCGGGTCAGTACCTAACTCCATAACTCTTCCTAATTGTGACTCTGCTCTGTGAAGTAACTGAAAAACTGGCACCTTTCTGCTTGACCCACAAGCTTTCCATGTGTGTCTCAATGTCAGTTATTCTTTACTGTGGTTTAGCTTTGCTGAACCAGCACAGGTTCAAAAGCATTAGATGACATGACAGGATTAGATTGACAGAAGATTGACAGAATTAATTAGATTGGCTGAATTAGTCTGGATCTAAATTCCAGTTCTGGGCACCCCTATTCATTTCTGCTTATGACCCTACTTAGACTTTTGTGGCTTTGCTAAAGCACAGGAGGAAGGGTGCCTTTGAGAATGCCTGTATGGCCTGGAGAACGGGGATGAGCCATCTGGAGATCTCAGCGTTGCCATTCACGTCCCGTGCTGAGAGAAGGCGGCTGTAAGCTCTGCACCGCTCTTTAGTTGTAAACTCACACCAGCCTAAAGAGCAGGGCTTAAAAAAAGCTCAGAAGTTTTGTGAGGAAGCTCTGTATGGAATACATTGATACCCACTCGATGTAAAAGCCTTTGAAACCACCTATATAAAATAATTTCTGATGTCAGAACCAGGCTTTAATGTAAAAATTGATGGGATGGGTTTGTAGGACGGGGAGACTTGGGTTCTTTTTCCAGCTCTGCTGCTGGTTGCCCGTGTCTGCATAACACTGTCACAGAGAGAGGTGAATGCAGTGTTCCAGGGGGTCTTGGCAAGAGAGTGTTTGAGTTACAGTGGGTGGCTTTGGTCATGGTGAAGGATGTTATAAACCTGGAGGGGATGCACTGAGAACAAATACTTCAGTATATGATTTTTGTAACACTTACCCAAACTTGTCCTTTTCTGTGTGGCATTAAACTGTGAGAGGGAGAACACAGAGGAAGAAGCGACGCTGCAGCAGTGAAGAAAAGGAAAGTCAGTAAATTGCTACCGGCCTTTCGTTTTATGTCATTAACGGTAGCCGTTAAAAACAAGAAACAATGAATTCTCATGTAAATCAGCAGGATGTTTTCCACTAAATAAGTATGGAAATGAAAATTGAAGTTATGCGAAACTGTGTACACCTAACTTCAGGTGAACGTTTTGGTTTGGGGGCCTCTTTTGTTGAAGTAAGAAGTCAGTTGGCACAACCAGCCGCTGCGTTTGCATCTGCCTGTGGGGTGGGTGGCAAGAGCAGGTAGCCTGATCCGCACCACTTGGGGTAAAGGTATTGTACGATCTCCCTTCACCTGTCAGTAGGTACGTTAAAAGTATATTTTTGGGTAGTGGGTTTCCCTTCCTTCTTGAGCCCATGTTAGTTTGTTTTACCAAGTACAAGTTTGTTTTAAAACAAGATGTTACATGGAAGTTTATGTATTAAAAATGTATGGAAGTGGTCAGTGTCAACGGGTTTAAAATGTGGTTCAGTTGCGTGGTTCATGTGGTCACAGTACAATTAAAGCTGACTTACTGCAATGGGGAAATTAAAGCCTTCCGTTTATCATGGTTAGTGTTGAAGGATTCAAGAGAAGCCTGAAAAAATGGTAGACATAATTTAAAGGCAGTAAAAGCCACTAAAAAAAAAGACTAGATCTGATATTCTACCACATGTAGAAATTTTGGCTCACTACGTTTGTTTAAAAAGTAAATAAAAAATCACTTAATGAATGAATGCTATTGAAGATGCATATGAAATGAAGAGTGTATGAGAATATCTAACACTTAGAGTTTGAGAATTGGTACTCTAAATGTGGAAGAGGCAACTTGAACCTTACTTGGTTGAATCTAAGGTAGCTACATCAAAGGTAAAGATGTTCCACTTACATGTACCTGGATATGAGCAATAAATTCTGAAAACTACACGTTTCATTAATTCTATTAATTTTAGGTAGTGCATTTGCCTGTTGATGATTTGCCTTTGCAGTCTTTTTCTTTGGTTATATTCTTGGTTAACTTTCAGACTTACAGTTTTTCCAGCAATAAAAAAGATTGAATTAAAAAGTCTCTGATGTGAGGGGGAGCTACATGTTGATATGGATGCATGTTCTAGGATTATATTCTAATTAAGATGATTTAAAATAACAGGAGGAAAAATTGTAGGGAGAAGTAATCTTTTATTAAACTGGCTGACATGTTAATTTTTAAAGTGAAGTATCAAGAAAACTGTTTCAAAAGTTTTTGCTGAACAGAACATCAAAAGATCCCTTTTCATATTGATACAATTCCTGTATTAAGCTTGATTGCATAGGTAGCGTGTTGAAATTGTATCCTATTGTCTATCATACATATCGCTATAGTTTGAATAGGCTGTACAAAAAAAAAAAAAAAGCTATGTGGAACTGCCTTGAAAAGAAAATGATAAATGTCACATCTGTTATTTATTTTCTTTTTTTTTTGTGTAACACAATTAGCAGAGGTGAATGGAAAAGTTTTAAGGGATAAGGTTGGGATCAGATGCCTATGTACATTTTCCTCCAATAAATAATTAAAAAATTCAAAACTGGCTTACTGGGGCAAGTAGTTAAGGTGAAAACACTTGGTTTATTTATTATAGAATTAATGTTTTGGGGATGAAAGTAATGTTATTCTAAAGAAATGGAATTGAGATGGCTCACCGTGCTCTATTTATTGCCTGCATATTCACATTTACTTGTAACTAAAAAAGGTGTATAAAACCCTTTAATTACCAATAGCTGCTTCAGGTTTTTCACACTGCTGTAAACCAAAGGTTCTTTAATTAATTACATTGCATTTCACAAGCTGCCTGTCACTATCTTGAAAAAATATATCTGTATCTAATATTTCTTTATTATTGTTTTGCTTTCAGTTGATGGTTGCATTGACTGGTCAGTGGATCTCAAGACATACATGGCTTTGGCAGGTGAACCAGTCCGAGTGAAATGTGCCCTTTTCTACAGCTATATCAGAACTAATTATAGCATGGCCCAAAGCACAGGTCTTAGGCTTATGTGGTACAAAAACAAAGGAGATTTAGAAGAACCCATTATATTTTCTGAAGTTAGGATGAGCAAGGATGAAGATTCAATATGGTTTCACTCGGTTGAGTTGCAAGACAGTGGTTTCTACACATGTGTTTTAAGGTGGGTATTGTGTTAAAGTCTAACTAAGAATGTATAGATTGTCTTGGTTAAAAAAAAATGTTTTAATTTAGCTCTCAGGAATGAGATATTCTTCCAGTTAATATGTACTCATTATATTTATTCTCATAATTATATGTCACATAATGTTTTGTGTCAAAATTAGTTTCCCTAGTAATTATAGTTACCTCTTCCAATAGCTATAATTAAATATGTGCTTTCACTTAACTATTTTTTTTTCCAGTCCAACATTTGCAAATTCTCAATTTGCCATAAACCTTCAGAACTGGATACTTCTTAAATCATGAAGTATTTTGGTTAAGTAACCCTCTTTTTCAAATCCTCTGAGTTATTCAAGAGTTAGACACAGTTTGAATTATTCTGATGGGGCTAGGCCATGGGGAGTTACCATCCCGTCTGGTTTTGAAGAAATGTTTATTTTGATACACAGTTAGGATTTGTCATAAATTTAAGCAGACCTCGTTTGGTAAGGCACTGAAATGCATGTCTCAGAAGTATTTTGGAACTGTTGGATGAGCCTTAAATTAAGCATGTGCTGGAGCTCGTGATTTCCATCATGTGGATGTTGATGTCAGCTCTGTGCCTAAAATGAGAAGATAAAAAAGGAAGACTCTTTAAGAATGAATGAATAAATATCCCTTAAATGATCCAGTTTTGAATTAGGAGGAATTTACAGACACTTTATATGATTTGGTTTTAAACTATTTCGTTTCAGAGAATGATGCTTGCTTCATCCTTGTCTGCTTTTCCATACTGAAATTCTACACACGTTTGATGAATTTAATATCAAATATTTGCAGCAAAATAACAGCACTGTTCAGAGCCCAGAATTTGCTCTCTCACCATCTCTGCTAAGTCTTGCTGCCTCGTCTCAGCTGCCTCAGTCCTTTGATCCTGAAGAACGCTACTAAAATAAAAGATTGTGCTGTGGTGCATGGCGTTTATACTGGGGACCAACATCCAGTTTAAATATCAGATGCATCTGCCAAATTCAGTATTAATTCTGTGTTGCAGCCTTTGGAGTTAATTATTCTTTTATCAGCTGCTCTGTCACAGGTTTGGTGTAATGTGAACTTCGTGATTTTGAAATGTTATGGGAAAATAGTGATTTACAAGTTTCAAGGGAGCTATACTTTTTTTCATAAGTCATCGCTGTTGTGATAATCAAGTTACTAGTTTAATACTCTGGAAATTTTAATGCGATTCCTGTGCGAACAATGAAGACTTGGTCTTGGATCAAATTCTGGGACATACTTTTTTCTGGGAAATTTCAAAACTCTCTGCTCATTTACATGACAAAGTAGTTTTGGTAACAAACGGACAAGTTCTTCCTTCATGCATTCTCCTCATTTTCAGATAAAAACTGTATGACATGCTTCTTGGAAGGCATTGCACAACACTAAGATGTTCCTTGTCAGTTATGCAGTTTTCCTGCTTTGGCTAGAACTTTCTTATATAATTACAGATATTTTTGCCTTTTTCAGATTTACGTCCCAGTGCAGAATATTACATATAATGGTTATTTCTTCCTTTACTGAATTAATTTTTCCTTCAAAAAATTTGGTGATGTATCCCTGCTGTTATTGTTTATGAAATCATAGGTGGGTTAAAATAGCTGAGTAAATAGCAATAGTAATTTATTTTAATTTCATTAAAATTGGGCTAGATGTAATGTTCTGAAATATGATCACACTTTTGTAGTAGACTATCCACACCATTAACTGTGTAATTTCAGCTTTATTAATCCATTTTTTTGGAGGGGGATAAGCAGATGTTTGTGTTTTAGTCATTAACCAGGATCACCTGCTTTGTGAGAATTAAGAGGTCACAAATGAGAGCAGTAATTCTAGAATATGATTTTATCTTCTAGAAACATTACCAGTTTCTGTTACAAATGCCACCTTTTCTAGACTGAATGAATAGAGACTCAATGCAGAGGAAATGAAGACGTGACTGTCCATCAGTGTGCAACACTGGGTTTAGGGTTGCATGGATAGTTGAGTCTCGATTTGGTAGCTGAATGAAAAAAATTGTGGAGAAAAATGCTTTTGGTTCAACACAAGTGTAAAACTTTTGCATTTTTTGTCAACAAAGAAGTTTTCATTTATGTCCTTTAAAAGAAAGTCAGAAGCAATTCAAATCTAAATTTATGTCTTTCTAGCCACTTACCAAAGATGCGGGAAGCCCTAGTGCAATTCCCTGTGCTGCCTGAAGGGTGAAAATCCACATTTGCATGTCCTAGTGGCCAGTCTGTGTTGCATTCAACCACTTCAGGTCTCTTGCCTTAGAACCATTCTGTCTGAAATTCGTCCTTACAAAAGGTTGCAAGGGGGTGAGATGCTTGGATGTGGTGCTAAGGCTAAGTGGGGACAAGGGGTCCCTGTCCCAGAAGTTGTTTATGGCTTGAAAGGAAGGACACTCTTGAGCTGGGAAGATCTTCTCTAATAGAAGGCAATTGAACACCAAGGGTTTTTAACAAGTCGTACATAAAAGATGTCACAGACAATAGTGAGAGCTATGCTAATTCACTCTCCCCCAACTTGTTACTTTTTTCCCAGGCAAAACAACGCGGCAAATAAGAAAAACTTATGGGGAAAATGACAGTTGCACATTTCACTGAGTTCCCTATTTGTTGAAAAGATTCTTCCCAATTCTAAAAAAACTCCCTGTTTTTCAAGAAGCTGCATTTTCTGGTTCCTCACAGGTGCTTGTAGGATCAAGGCATGAGTACCTTTGAAGCAATTGGAAGGAATTTTTCAGAAGCTGCTTGAAAAGAGTGGGTACGAGCAGGTGAAGGATAGGCTGATATGACAGTGATTTGGAGATGGGTAAAAATTAAATGTCAGTGAATTCTTTCTTATACAGAATTGTCACTTCAATAATCATAATGTCTGTTTTGTAAATGAACCTGTAATGCTGAATAAAATTAAGGAATATTAGAGCAACATTAATGAAAGAGATTGCTTCTCCAGACTGGAGGTCTGATACCATAATTTAAATATTGCCTCTCCTTTGTTAACCCATTCGACATTGTTCCATAGGCAGGTGTGGAGGTCTTTGTATAATAGGAGGAAATTATTGTTGCATTAAAACTTACTTTTCTTGTCTCACAATACGTTTTGTCATTGACCTGACACTCAGATGCAAACCGAAGTGCAGTATTTTTCTCTAGTGTTAAGCATGGCTGTAACATATTAAGGGGTCCCGATTCTGCAGGGACTTTTATAGGGGTGCAGAATTGAGCTGTGTTACCTAATCCATGTGAAATCCATGGATCTGCTTAGTTGTCAGGTGCCTTTTCTGTGCCAAATCAGGGATATTGCTACAGCAAGATCCAGTGACATCCAACAGGGATCCTGACTTGTGGATAGACTTGTGTTTCATTCAGTTCCCAGGTAAATGCTGGGACATTTGTATCACAACTCTACTGCTCAGTATGGAAATGTTGCGTTTTGGAGGTCTCTTTGCAGTACAGATCCTGGATATGCCATTAATCTTCCGGCACCCACCAATGCTACTTTCAGATAAAGCTGTCAGTATTTCTGTCACAGAGGTTTGGTGTTCTGGGATTTTCGCATCAACACTCTGGATTGAAGCATCTTCACTGAAGGATTCAGAGATGAGAGCACCAAAACCAAACATGGAAACTGAAATAGACCTAAGTGCATAGGGTGGCTCTCAAGTTCTGAGGGTGTAAGACAGTCATTTGCCAGATCATGTGCTGCTTTTGCTCTCTGAATGAATACATTTATTTTTCTGTGTTAAATGCCTCTGTTTTTTAAAGAGGGAACAAGAACTGGGCCTACCTAAGTAGGCCTCTTCTTAACCTGATGAAAGAAAAGAAGACGAGCTGGGGAAGAAATCTCAGCAAAGTTTAGGAGCACCTTTGCCCTCAGCAAGGGACTACTCCTGGAGCCCTTTCTTCTAACTGGGCCCAGCTCCAACATAAACTGAAGTATGGAGTAAATGCTTTATGAGCAAGATGAGTAACAGTAAAGCATTAGTGCAAATTTGCTTTTAGTTAACTGTTGGTGAAATAAAATAACTCAATTCCCATAATGCGAATCAGGAGGGTAGAAAATCTGGGCCTTGTGGGGGCGCAGGGAAAGCAGGAGGTGGAGGTGTATGGTTGCCAGACTGGCTGATGGAGCTAAGCCTCAGTTTTTGTACAGGATACAGAATAACAAGGGAGTGAGGGCCTTGAATGTCTATGAGGAAATAAGCCTGCAGATCTTTAATACTAGCATTTGATGCCAGAGAACTGCCAGCAAATCAAGTTAGGAAATCTGCGCATCCTTTTTCCTTTACTTTGTCCCTATCTGCACAGTTCTTAATGGAGAGCAGCATTGCTATGGACATGCACAGAAGAATCAAGCCTTTGCCGAGCCATTGGTGAAATACTGAGATATTACTTTCTGAGCAGTAATAAAATAGACTGATAGTAGATTTTTAAGCCTTCAGGCTTCTGAATGTCTGTGGAGCGCATGACCAGCAAATCAAAATCAGATTTAGACAGCCTGGAGGGACTGTCAGTAAAACTTCATTTGTGGCATAACCTTTGTGCTCTCGCTTCACTGGGTGTTAGGAGGAGCTGAGGAACTTGTTTCAAATGCCTACAACCTGGACTGCAGTATGCACCCATCATCCCAGGAAAAGTTGCACCACTTTCTGAACACTGGAAGTCTGGCTTCCAAGTGAAAAGAAAAAAAAAAGGTTTTTTTCAGATACAAACAGAGACCAAATAGGAAAGCTGGACTAAATCATGATGTGAAAAAGTGTAGGGGTGAGGTCACTTTCTCTGCAGCCATCTCTCATGGTTCTTACAATATGTGTTTTAATACATTTACTCATTTTGTTGGTGGCAGTATCTTCTCGTTATAGAGCGTTTCATGTTCAGGTGCTTTGGCTTTATTCAGTGTTCAACTGTTCATGACAGAGGTGATTTTGTATCTCAAATCCCTTCGAAGACAGTGTTGTAATTCCAGTTTAGTCATAGAGTACCTCCTTCCATATGCTTCACTGACAAGTGCTTTTTTTTTTTTTTGTCCCATGGACTTACTCTGAAAACATCCAAAGATGATACTTTCTAGTGGGCTGGGGTCTTTAATCATCACATGTCCAAGAGGAGCACATCTAAGTAGCTGATGGATTACACATCTCATAGTTACCTCTCAGACTTACACACTGGTACATGATCAGCTTTTATGGCTGTACTGTCCCAGGCATGTCTGTAGAAGCCAGCTAAATTTCACACTTAGAGCAAGTGCATGGATTCAGCATTGCATAGTCTTCCCAGGCTCTGTATGACACTAACATTAAATGTCATGCATTAAAAGTGTGTGACATTTCCCACACTAACAGTGACTGATTCTGTATAAACAAAATCTCTGTGATATATGGTATTCAATACTTGAATACAGTGTTAGAGCAGATACAATATAAAGTCAGTATGATTCATGCTAAAATAAAATTTAACTTACTGAGATATAATGTTTTGGCATTATCAAAATGCAGGGGAAAGTAGAATCAGAATTCTTCTACTATCTAAAATTGTGTAAAAATTGATGGTGCTCCTGCACATCATTTTGATGACGTTGTCTTTATTGAGAGAAATCAGTTCTGTCTGTTCTTTTGACGCTTGCACTTGCAGAAAAACAAAGATTTATTTCTTTTCCCTGGTGATATGTATATTTCTGCTCACTCACCCTCCTTGCCTAAAGCTTTAAAAGAGAAAATACTCATCCTCTGTCTTTCTGAAAGCCAGTGTTCACTGTTGCTGAGAAGCTGCAGGAACAATCAGGGCTTCAAGCAGAAATGCCCATGTTGCTCTATGGTGGGAGAGCATCCAGTGACTTCCCTGTTGCAGCAGCACGCACAAGAATGAGAATATTGTGTATCCTTCAGTTTTCCTAATAGTAAAATCCCAGCTTTAGATACCTTTGAAATGACTGGCATTACCTTATAGTCTCAACAGATTGTCATAGCAAAAGCTCCGTGTGCTGCAGTGCATCAGTAACATTTCAGCTCACTGTCACTGGTTGCTCACGGAAGAAGTGCCTTCCCTGATGGGCTTCAGACCTTGCCTGGTGGAGAGAAAGGATGCGAAGTGGAGTGACTGCTTCCTTATGCAGTCAGCTTTGCATGCAGGAGACTTATTGCCGGGATGTTGTTCAGCCCTCTCCTCTCCAACGTTTCAGGGAGTTTTAATTTCCCTTCTGTTCTCCATATAACAATGGAGGAGAATGTGCTTACCTAGGTACCACCCCTGTTGAAACCCACATCAAGCCAGCTGTAACTATAACGTGTCCATAGACGATGTTGTATATGTCCTGTGAGTGGACAGACAAATGGAAGGTTTCCTGAGGAAATCCATCATGCCCAAGGTGACAGAACCGTAGGGAGTTAAACTGGTATTTGGTAAGTGATCATGGAGGATAATTTCTTCCTTTCTGGCAAACACTTAAGGGAAGACACAGCCAGGAGGACTCAGCTGCAAGACTCAAACAGCTCTCCCTGCAAATTGGCATAAGGACATTCACTTCATGATTCTTCATTATAGCAATCCTTGTATACTCTGTGAGGTAATAACTGATCCACTGGTTTACGTGCTGAGTTGCCTATATACAAACTGAGGGGGGCTTGCCTTTCCTCACTGCATCTACAAATAGGACTTACGTGCATGAAGGAGGATGTGCTCCACAGGTTTTGTTCTCAGGCAACAAAATCAGTGAGGTTTACCAATGCAGACAAGTCTGTGGGTATCCTGAACGCAACTTTTGTTTTACGTGCTAGATGTCTAATAAAAAAAGCATAGAGGAGTAGATACACTAATTCACCCACTGTGTGGGTTGGAAGAAATAAAGGGGAAAGTGTTCAGTGCTCTCAGAAACAGGGTATTGCAAATACAATATTATTGGAAGGGGATTTCTTAATACTTTCCTGGGAGCAGTTGTCCCTGTGCCTCAGATTTATGTCATTCGTAATGGGGCTTTCCAGTAAGACAGTATAATTTAACAGTAATATCCAGAGTTCTAATAGAAAATTATTAGGAAATAAATGAAAAGGGCTTAGTCATTTGCAGTAGCAAACTTCAGGGCAACTTGCTGCCTTGTAATTCTTAAGGGCAAGGAAGAAAATTTCCCTGAGAGCAAACCTAGCCAATTACAGGATTTCTTCTGCTGGAACAGGATGTGCTGAAGCTGATAGAGACCAGATAGTTCATGAACTTAGATGTGATGTGCTGAGATTACTTGGTGTTCTTTTGGCTTCTGCATTTCTTCTATGTTCTGTTTTATATTTTCATATATTAATTTCTAATAAGTAACATTTTTGAAGACTTAAAAAAAACAACAACCAAGGAACACTGTTGATCTGTCTGATTCAACTTAAATGCTACATTTTCCCTCTGTGCCTGAGCAGTCCCTGTTGGAATGACTGACTGCTGGTTTGTTTGTTTTTCAGTTGCTTCTGTCACAATGCAGAGGCCAGCAGGACCAGTGCATGTGTGTGGGAAGGCAACCAGAAAAGAAATATTTCCTCCTGACCCTTAACCATGTGCAAATCAGGCTGGCTGTTGCTTACTATTCTCAGAGAGACTTAAGAAACATTGTACTAGAGATTATCCCTGAAATTTCATGGCCTTGCTGTTACGGGCTGTATCACTGACTGTACTAGACAAATCCTGACATTTTTGTGTCACATTTCCCTCTTAATAAGGATGTTAGCTGAAGTTCAGCTTTAAATTAAACTCGGATCCAAGCTTTGGTGAGAGAGACCCAACTGTGAGAAACTCTACCCAACTGCCAGATCCAAACATCTTTTCTTCTATGTCCCAGTATCCAGGAAGCCTGAAAATTCCCTATAGAGGCCTAAACTCACAGTGAGGAGTACAGGTCTTGCTTTTAAGTGCCTCTGGTGAGAACTATGTTCCTGATGGTTAACTTGAAGAGACGTCCCTGGATATCTGTTTTTCAAGCTGTCATTAATGTGAGCCTTTTAAAATTACCTTTCAGTGACTTTGCTCAGAAGTTGTTTCTTTTGAATAGTGATGGTATAGGCTTTCTTCATTGTACAACATGGACCTCTGGGACATCTAGTATGTTTTAGTCAAGCTCAAATTGTCATCTTGTTTCTAGTGGGCCTTATGTAGTGATTGAATCTTAGGAGAAAAGAAGTACAGAAAGAATAAAAATTCATAAAGAGTGATGGGTTAGCTCAGCACAAATACTTTTTCTTCCTGAAGGGAATGGGTCCTTGAGTGGTACCTCTGTCTGGATTCACAATGCAGGTCTCTGTTGGAGGATCCAAGGAAGTAGAGATAATGGAAGAACACTGGATTTGTAACATTGTACTGTTTTAACACTCTGTTTTCTGAGATCATACTTCCATTATGTTGTTTTCTTTTACTAGTAGGATCTTGAAAACCAGTCAGACATTAAAGGAGATGTAACATGGGATTAGGATCTCTCCTTGTCATGCATAGGAGTTGGTATTAGAATTACAATTATAACAGCAATGAGCAAGCAAAATACAAGACAAGAATGTTTGGAGTTGTGCTAAGGCCAGGCAGCACACACACAACCTGCAGAATCACTGCATCTCTTGGTTCAGGGAGCAACTACAGCAGTACCAGCCATCTGTTGAATGTTCCTCTTTGGGCATTGCTTTCGCACTCGACAAACCGATAAGAAGAAAATCCAAAAACTTTGAAGGATCTGTGATTTGTAACCTCTGAGAGTGATTTATACTATGAGCGGGAATTTGATCTTTTCCAGACAGTGACCCCAAACATGTAGCAGTGGTAGTCACCGAGAAATAAGTTAGTACTTGAATGAAACCTTGGAAGAGAAATTAATAATCCATATGTTTTTAGGGAAGTTGTTACATTTGTGTGATCTGAAAAAAACAATGGTAATAAATAACTCATTTTTCTTTAAGCAGATCACCAAACTATGACCTCATTCATCTTACCACAAGGTGGTCAGATACCAATAAAACAGCCTGGTGACCATTATGTGAAGTGTGAAATTTAGACAGGAATGAATTTATAAAATTCTCATGAAGAGAGAGGAAAACAATCAAATGATCAATTGAGTCTGAAAGGTGATAACATAGCACATTCTTATAGCAGCTGGTAGTGGATCTGCATTAATTGCTGCGGACCTCCAGATGTACAAAGACAGCTGGTGGTGTAGTTATTGCTGTTATTGCTTTAACTCAGAATGAGCAAAGATGAAGGTAAGGGTTGACCCATACAGTCCTGCAACCAGTATTTCAGTGAGCCAATAAAAATGCCATTGAAACAGCCAGAGCGTTTAGGTACATTGGAAGAGATCTAAGTCTGAGCTGTGCTGTTTCCTGAGCACTGCTTTGATAAATACGCTGCCCAGCTTTTGGATCTACCACCATAGTCTTGGAACTAAGACCAAAGTCTTAGAATGTAATAACCCCCCCCAAACTTATTGAAAAAAGAACCTACAAGAAAAGAAGTTGCAAATCTTCTTGTATAAATATGCAATTCAAATATAGGGATTTTTTTGATCTAGTAGATATAAAATACTAAACCACTTTGCTATCTCCTTCCTCTTTACAAGAAAATCAATAAACGGGGAGGGACGGTTCTGTGCATACTGGAGACAGAATTGTTTTACTTGACTCTTTTATCAAACCACCCTCACTTAGCAGAAACACAAATGCCAAAAAATTTTTTTCCAAAGTTGGGAATATTTCCTCTAATTTGAATTCAGCCTTAGGGCTGATGAATTGTCATGAATCCAAAACAAGATGAAAAATAATTTAGGGATTGACACTTCAATTTCAAATGTCCTTCTTACCCATTTCTTTATATCCTCCTTTTTTCTCTCTTGTCCTTGCTTCAAAGTCAAGCCAAACTCACAATTTTGCTTGCTTTTGTTTTGAGATCTCTTAAACTCTCTTGGTTTTCCCTGTGGTTTTCTATTGGATTCTAAACTGGCTTCAGTTTGTGGTTCAGAGCCAGTTCCAGGTGGCCTGGGGATTACAAATGCCTAGTCACCAGAACAAAGGAAACTGCTTTGTGAACTCTGGCAAAGCTAAACCCTTCTTCACATTTCCAGTTGAGAGAGTAACTAGTCCCTTGAAAAAGGGAATTACAATCTTAGTTTCGCTGTGAAAACATACGATACCTAAATATTTTTCTTTTGTACTATGGAGTGATTCTTTCTTTTCTTCCCTCTTCCATATGACCACTGCCACCTCCTATAGAAATGGAATCCATTGGAGATCGACTCCCCTGGAAAATTAATAGTTTGGAAACCTTTCAGAAAAGACAAATTATTAAAAGACCTGCTTTCAGACTCATGGGCTTATTTCCTTTACATGTGGAAAGTGGGCTGTCTGCAGACTGCCAGGTTCACATGGATTCCAATATTCTCTACTTATGTACAATTCTTCTTACCTGGCCTCACAGTACTGAGATCACCACCACAAGCTCTCCAGCATCTTCCTCATCCACCTGGAAGATACTTCCTTTTTATTCCTTTCAGCCACGAATTCTGACAGCAAAACCTGGGTTACCAGCTTTGCTATTGTTATCTGTTGTTCTTCTTGTGTTCTAGCTTTCCTCATTAAATATGGTCATGTAACCTTTCCTGCCAGTCTGCAAACTGCTGGGATTATTGACCTCCCCCACCAAGCTCCACGACCGTGTACTGAAAACAAAAGTGGATCCTCCTTTTTATGATTCGTAGACCATCTGTTTAGCTTTTAAAAGAAGGAAAGCAATAAATGTAGGATTCATGCTAGTCAATCTCCACACCTTTACAAAAAAAAAAAAAAAATTAAAAAATTTAAAAGGACCCTTACCATAAACAACTTAAATGCAGCTCATCAAGGAGAGCTCTTGTGGACACAGAGGTCCTGAAAACAATTGGAAAGGAGCACTGGATCCCTCCAGTTCTGTGAGCTTCCTGAGGGATCTTGGTAGGTGAGTTCCCATCACCTCAGTGACCTGCGTGGTGGCCAGCACCATAATATTCCTGTCTGTTTACTGAGGTGATAAAAACAGTGCTCTAGTGATCATCGACTGCTTTGTGATCCTCTTCGTGACTTCTCCCTCAAGCTGTCACCTTCTAGAGAGCTCCTTTGTGCCCCAGGCCCCACAAGAGAGGGAAGACTGTACGTTCCCATGTGCCAGTGAAACCAAATGCACGTTTTTCTGCAAATTATGGTTCAAATTACAATGGTTTTTTCTGTGTAGGAAAATTAACAGGTTCGTCTACTAATTCCTGCATAGAATGAACGTGGTCAATTCCATGGTAATCTTCTTGTTAAAACAAAGGGAACGTATCTTTTTTAGGAAGCTCTGTCTCATAGTATCTGGGCTGACAGAAAAATGGCAGCCATGGGAGTCTCCAAGAAGAAGTTAGCACAGACCCATCACCTGCTCAGAGGACGGAGTGATGAAATCCATACCATCCTGGGGAACAGCTTGCCAAGCACAGGGAGGAATGGCTCACGTCTTCTACAAACTTCGGCTCCCAGACTTTTGCCTCAAAATTGAGAAAAACAGTGAAGCTGATCAAACTGCTGTTTCCTTTTGCACATGACTGAAATGCAACTGTTATCCCGAACCGACTAAATTAAAGGAAGGCTGCTGCTTCATTTGCTGGAATTCCGGCAGAAGTTGCCCTTCTCTGAATTACCAGCTGTAGCACTAACGTGAGTGGCTGGTGAAGAAGCATTCATAAAGCTTTCAAGTCTATTGCTGTTGGCTTAGTGAGGGCTTTCTTCATCATGAGCCTGAATAGATTTGTTGTCTTGGTCGTGGAGTGTGAACAAAAGTGATAGTGCTCACCAGGCACTTAGTTTTCTCAATTCTAATTGTAACTAATGAAAAGAATACTACATTTTTAGGTCATGGTTCCAGGAAACATTTTAAATAGAAGTAGCCTCCAGCACTGTTCAAAATACAATCTAAATAATGCAAGATTGTTAGCAGAAAATACAGCACTATTAAATAACAGCAAGTAATGGACAACTATTCAAAGTCCTTATTCTGGATTAGCCTGAATCATTACTACTGAGCGCATGTGACCTTATTTGCACTCAGTAATACTCATAGTTATTCAGGAAAGTTAAATAATCATTACTGATTAATTACTATTGATTATACTGAGTGTTTGTATCTGTATTTTGTGGATTTTCAGTGCTGTATTGGGAAGCATTGAAACTTCCAAAAGATGTTTTGTTTTCTTCCTACAAAAAAGGTAATCCTTTTCAAAAGCAAGTAGTTTGGGAGAAAGTTGACTTATGTTCCCTCAATCATATAAGTATTTCTGAAAAGCCCACCCAAAATCATGCATTTTTTTCAATCCAGAGAACTTTTGTTTCAGGTAAAATAATACATTTTGTGCAGTTTGTGAGGATGAGACTTTTTTATAGCCTCTCAACTGAAACACGTCATGGCAGTGTGCGGAGTGAGCCTTTCCACTCTGAGAGGAGGGACAGAGAAAATATCCACCGATTTTATTACATAAATGTACGGGTGGCATTTTGAAGAGGAGGGAGTAGGAAGGGGGAAGTCTGTGGTTCTGCTGAATACGCAAAACTAACGATGCTGGAAATGGGAGGTTTCTGAAGATTGCCTGTTGATTTGCCTTGCCAATACCTCTTTCTGAAGATACCACCTCGTGGCGCATCTGTGACAAGAAGCCATTTGCAGTGTTTTGTCAGCGCTTGTTTAGCGTGAGGCTTAGTGCCGTGATGAAGTGGCACTAATAGACCTTTTTATTTTCTTCCTGACTCAAGGCTTGCTTGACAGGGTGACACGTTGAAATGTTGCATAAGAAAAGATTTGTTACGGAGTGTGTTGGATTTTTTTTTTTTTAATTTTTAATTTAGAAGCATTGTCATGAGTCTAATTGGAGGCAGTAAGCAGCCAGGATCATTAGTGTGGGGGTTTGACTGACGGATCACTTTCCAGGTGCACAGGGCAGGTTTTGTCTGCCGTGCCGCCCTCTTGCCGCAGCTGAGCCCCTTGGCGGCAGCAGCCGTGGCAAAACCACAATATCTCCTGCAAGAGGCCTCTGACGGGAGCCACCACCCGGCACGTCGGTTTTACTCCGGGCTTTTTTGGTTGTGGCGCAGTCAGTTAAAATGACAAAATGATGCATGATGGGAGGAAGAGCCTCATTATATTGTCGCTTGTACTTTGTAGTTTGCTTCTAAAGGACTCTGTTTGCCATCACGCCTAATGAAGGGCAGAAGCTGACAGGCTGGGTGGCCGCGATCCTGTGCAAAGTGCAAATGCTTCACAGTAACACCATGACAAACACCAGTTTGGGGTGTCTTTTATTGTGTGTCTGATAGCTCTGTTAAAGATGCAAGTGTGAAGGAATTTAGTTTAATCCTGTTTTCATGATTGTGAGGCATGGGAGCTGGGTCATTGTGTTTATTCTACCCTGATATTAAGAAAAACTAGGTGTAGCTTGCAATCTGCTCGCCTGGATTTAACTCTGTTGGGATTCTTTGGTGATAGAGCAGGCAATGGTTTGAAGTGCTAAGGGATTACATTTTTCAAGATTTTATACCCCAAATATATCTGACCTCTTGCGTGTCTGCACTGGGTGCTGGTGCCCGGGGCTGCAGGGTCCCCTCTGAGGGGAGCTGAGGGGCTGCCCCACGCCGGACACGGCCGGTTCCAGCCGGTTCCAGCGGCCCCACGGCAGGGCAGAGCCCGGCCCCTCAGCCAGGCTGGCGGCGCCTCGGGGAAAGCGTGTTTAGGAAAGAGCAAAACCCTGCCAGGCCGTGAGGGGAAAAGTGTGAGAAACAGCCCTGGGCACGGAGGGCCGGGCAGGAGGAGGGAGGAGGCGCTCCAGGCCCCGAGCAGAGACTCCCCTGCGGCCGTGGAGGGACCCCCGGTTTTCCTGACAGGAACGGCAGCCGTGGAGGGCCCCGCTAGAGCAGGGGAACGTGTGAGGAGGAAGGGGCGGCAGAGAGGAGCCATTATGGAGGGACCACAACCCCCCATCCCCACCCTCTGCACCACTCGGGGAGGGAGAGGTAGAAGAGTAAAAAAAAGAGGTGAGGGGAATGTGTTTTAGCTTTTTTGTCTTTCTCACCTTCCAAACCTATTTTAATTTGCAATTAATTAAAATAATTCTTTCAAGTCAAGTCTATTTTGCCTGTGACAGTAATTGGTAAGTGATCTCGTTATCTTTATCTTGACCTACAAGCTATTTCATCTTATTTTCTCTTTCCCATCCTGTTGAGGGGTAGTGAGAGAGCAGCTGGGTGGGCGGCTGGCAGCTGGTCTGGGTCAACCCACCACAGTATCACATGCTGTAGGAGTTTATATAGCAGTTCCTTCAGGGGGAGGAATTCTTCCTGCATGATGTGCTTTAACATCCAGCCCATAATCCTTCTTCTGAAATGTATAGCACTGCATACCAGTGTGAAATCTCCTGAAAGTGGGAGAGAAGAAGGGAGAGGAGGAGTGCGTGTGACACGTAGGGGAAATGGAAGAGTGTATCCTGACTAACATTTGACATGCCAACAGGTTCCTGTGTTTGTAGACTTCCAAGCTTGAAAGAGCTGCTGTGCTGGGTAAGATCACTTGTCAAGAAAATTTCTACACAGTTCTTCATAGTAAATCAGAAATGAGTCTTTACGTTTTCTAGTAATTCCTCTGTGTTGGGAATGCACAGCATGGCAGTCACTATTTGAATGTGTCGCTGAAGCGTTTGTGAAGATGAGAGCTTAACAAAGAAACTTACTGTGCTGAAACAAACATGGTAAAAAGGAGGTAGGATAAATGAAAACATTTTTCTGTTCCTGCAGAAACTCATCGTATTGCATGAAGGTGTCCATGTCCTTGACGGTAGCTGAGAATGAATCTGGGCTCTGCTACAACAGCAAGATCAGATATCTGGAAAAATCAGAAGTCACTAAGAGAAAGACTATCACCTGTCCTGATATTGAGGATTACAAAACAGCCAGTCAAGAGCCAGATGTGGTGTGGTACAAGGTAACTATTGCTGTCTTATTGCTATTGTGCTGAAACTATATAGAACTTCCACTGTTTTCAGTCTGAGGCATAGAGATGGCCTTTTCTGAGCCTGCAGTGGTTTGTGACTGGTCTGGAGGATGCTCTCCTGGTATCACAGAAGAAATACTAAAGTATGGACAAAACTACCCAGCATAGTCATTGTCCAGCAGAAATCAGCATCAATGAGGATGTTCTGTGCAGGAAGTCACATGATTTCACTGACAGCAGTACCACGTTCCCAAACCACTGTGCCTCTCTAGCAGTTTCTACCTTGGTGGGATGTCTCCCTCCCTGATACTGTAGTAGAAACAATGGGAGGCAACCTACAATGGAGCCAAAGGTGTATCTGCACCACCAGCTTCAGTAGTGCTATCCAATTAATTTTTATTGTCTGTTGGGTAATTTCACCAAGGCTTGTTAATTTTTACCAAAGTATGTTGGCTAGTTTCACAGAGGTGCTTTTACTTTTGCTGAGGTTCATTGAGTAACTTTACTGAGTTCTGTGAGATACTTTTACTACTCGGCAGGTAAGTCAGCTGGCTGTACATTCTCCAAGGCCTGTCAAGTATCGTACACCACTTTCAGCAGCAGATGTATTGGTGATGTGTTTCTGTAGCTCCCCAAGAAAACAGGAGAATGACTAAAATATGAGTTATCAGGCAGATGTCAGATACCAAGACCATAGCAAGGTCTGGCAAATTTTACCCATTGTCTGGACTTGGACTAAAGTCTGATATTTGAAAAGCCCTCAGGTATGAGTTGCTGCAAGAAACAATGGAGAAAAATAAAGACCTGAGAGTCAGAGGGAACAAGAAATAGTTGGGCAAGAGGAAGAGCTCAATGGGGTCTGTGGAAAACAGAGTTTGGGTTGTAGGGATAAAGGCAAAATGACTTTAGGACAAAATTGGTTCAGGTAATGAAGGTGGAAACACACAAACTAGGCAAATCCTAAATTTTGAGTGCTTGATCTACCAACCTTAGTAATGTTCTTTAAAGATAGTTATTTGGTTTGAAATAAGTAATACTTGCAGAGCTGCAGATTTTTTTCCTCCTTAGCAGGTTGGATCAGAAAAGAGCAATTATAAAAGTTGTCATCTTTTTCTATTTTGTTCCAGAAATCTCACATGTTCTATCTTATAGTAACAAAACGTGTGCCATAACCCACTGTTAGTATAAACAAAGTTTTTCTTTCAGCCATTGAAGCTGTTTCTCTCAGCATATGGGTGGATATCTTCAGTGCTGTTCATACATAAAATACATGTATTCAGTTAAATCTGAAATCTTGGAGAAAAGAGGGAATCAGAGAGAAGCTATTTCTTGCCCTATCTACCTAGGTATTACTGAACATCAGTTCACTGAAGATCTCATTTTTTTGCAAGAGCACACTGGAAAAATAGTCTGGCAGGAATAATCTTCAGCTGTCATGGAGCAGAAATCAGTCTAAGGAAGATGCATGTACAACCCCACATAAACGATGCTTTGTGCTGACCAAGAAAGGGAACGGAAGGATCTTTGTTCCATATACCCACACATATTATCTGGGTTGTGCACGCAGTTTGTGTGACACCAGGCTCGAGTCTGACAGCTGACTGACAAGTCATCACCGCAGTGAAACTGAACAGAATTGATGTGGTTGGATGGTAATGGTGAAACAATTGAAGTCGACAACCTTTAATCTGGCTTGATAATGAAATAGACATAGTGGAATAACCTACTACATATACCTCCTTATGCATAATTAACAATAAGGTGCTATCAGTTCAGTTCCTAGACAACACCTATGTTATCTGGACCTGAGTCAGGAAGCTCAGTAGTGTGAAATGTCAATATTAATGTTATGCTGAAGGTATATATATCAGGTTATCCCTTGAAACTTATTACTGAAACAGGGCTTTGGAAAAATACTCTAGATGGTATTATGGTACTAATTGTTAATAGAAGTCTGCCTATTCAAAAGTGCTTAAGTCCAGTTTCTAGAAAATATATAGTTACTTGGATTTCAAAATAATATGATGAGTACTGGGATAACCCCTACAGACTGCAGTCTGGGATTTAAGATCATGCTGTGGGAGGCAATGTGTGTAACAAAAAGCAGGTCTCTTCTCCCTAAGAATATTGTAAAGTGATATTCCACTTTAGGATCTGACCTTCACTTTCTGAAGAAGGCATATGTTTCCAGTCATAGCACACTGGATCCTCAAGTTTTTCCCCTCCACCTTTGTGACTGAGTTTGATGTATCCATGAAGGTGTAATCAATCAGCCATCTTCTTGTGTAAATCTGCTCCAGAGGCACTGGGCAGCAATTCCTTTTCATTATGCTGAAATACTTAGAGAAGATTTTCATCCAGGGGAGAGCATAAGTTGTCCAAAATAGAACAGTAGATAAATAAATATGAGGAAATCTTCAAGGTTCCTTCTTTATCCCTTTGTCTGAAAAGAGAAATCCTTGTTTTCACGAGAACCTGCCAGTTCACTGGTGTTTGGCGAATTTGGACTTGTGACCAATGAAATACCATCAGACAGGACAGTAATGGTGCAAGCCCACCGTGTGCAGGACTTGCCCTGCCTTCCAGAAGGCTTCTCTATGTGGAGGGATTAACGAATCTGAGCCAATAACTGCATCAATTTACAGGGAGTTAACTGCAATTTAAACACAGTCTTAAAATAATTATGCCTGAATAGATTTCCACATGCAGACCCGCTAAGTAATAAAACATTTGCTATGAGGATTTGTTTTAACAGCAGTATGAACTTCACTTTTGCCTAGAATTACACTGCATGAAATGTTTATTTTTAAAGATTTCCACAATTAATGCCATTGATATACACCCAGCACTGTTACGCCTCTTAGAACTGTTTTGACAAGAAGTATAAGGATTTTTTTAAAATAAGTGTATGTGTCAAGGCATGATTGAATGAATAGGATTTAACAGTAAGACCAGTTTTGTGAAAATTCAACTGGCAGAGGAAAAAGTATATTACATCTAGAATGTGGAGTCTTAATCCATTTCCACTATCTGTTTTCTACTACTGGGTTGAAGAAAGGGCCGTGAAAACAATCAAAACGTCAGGTGAAAGACAGGTAGTTGTTATCTACCCTACAAAAAATAGAGTTGTTGAGGTGCTGCCACTTAAATTTCAAGGAAGAGAAAAAGAAGCATAATAGTTCACAACTTGATTGAGGGGAAAAAACCCAAATATTTAAGATGTCTAAGGAGAATAAATAGACTAGAAAAAGAAACTTTCAGATTCTTCTAGCAGGTAAACATGGTGCAAAAGCAGAAAAGAGCAATTAATTGGTTAAACAAGCAACAGTCGTACAATTGAGCGCTTAATTTTTTAGAGAAATTATCAGACGTCTGGCAATAAAATCTAGATTATTTCCACAATATGAAGACAAGTTAGATTTTTTGGTATTGTTTTGTTTCTTGGCCATTTTTGTGGCTTAAAATACGAATTGTTATGATTTTCCAGCTTCTCCCCTTTTTTACTTTTAGTTTTGTGGATTGAACTATCTGTGAATAACAAGCAGAATAAAAACATTTTCAACATATGTTCAGAAAGCCTGCATAGTCAGTAGAAGAAAAATGAATTAGCTAAAATTTGTGAGTGAAAAGGTTATAAATAATTTTTAATATGAAGTGTTCTAAGTCGATACACAAAGAAACAATCAGGAAATCAGTGGTACAATTCCAACAGGACAATTCCTCACTGTAAAACCACAATAGCACAATGTTTGTGTTTGTGCTAAATCGTTAATCTCTCTACCGGTAAAGATGTCACCCTTCTTATTACAAACATGTAATATATAAAAATATAAAGTGTATGAAAAGGTATCTTAAATCTCTTTGCTCCCATACTTTTTAAAATAAAATAGAGAATATAAAACTGGTGTAACATATTATAGGGTCTTTCAGTGCTGCACTGAAAGGGTGCATATCTGAAACATGCTTACTTTGTGTATTGTGGGAATTGTATTCCTTCTAAATTAGGATTGAATAGAACTGAATCATATTCTTTGCCCACTGTTCACATTTAGTTACT
This sequence comes from Burhinus oedicnemus, assembly GCA_008921705.1. Classification (NCBI taxonomy): domain Eukaryota; kingdom Metazoa; phylum Chordata; class Aves; order Charadriiformes; family Burhinidae; genus Burhinus; species Burhinus oedicnemus. The sequence continues at coordinate 2,053,623 of VFFE01007244.1, forward strand.
CCAAGTAGGTGGTTGATGCACCTTTAAATAGGACTGAAAAAATTGAGTGCAAATCAGAAAGGATTTAATGGCATTTTCCAGTTCAGATCTGTGTCCTGTGTGAATCTCAAGCGATGTCAGTGTAATTTAGTAACAAAAATAAGCCCTGATTCCTCTTAGCACAGCAGATAGGATCTGGATTCTGATTGTTCTCTGTCATCAGTGTTAACTAAAGTTCACATGCAAGACAAGATTATACTTTCCTTACAACGGTACTTTGGAAACAGAAAGATAACCTGAACACTGTGTTACCTGCAGTAGTATTGCACAGTTTCAGAATTTGAAATCTGACCACATTGTAACTGAATTTGGCCTACTATGGATAGGGATAGGATGCTTCAGTGCTCCATTTTCAAGTGCAAGCCCAGAAGCTCACTGTGCCATCTTTTTATTCCTGTATCCTTTAATTTAGCATCTGACATTGTGGATTTGGAATGTGTATGGAGTCCCATGAAAAAATTATGTTTGTGTCATTGTGATCTCTTGCTGTAACGCAATATATTTGCATGTCAATGTATTTTCTTGTTTGGTTGTTTTCTTAAGAGAAAGCTTTGTTCTGTTTTGTTTGCTGTATTTCTGACACTGCTGTTGCAGATGAGCAGAAAATGGGGCATAGGACTGGGCTATTTACACAAATCTCTGAAGTTGCTGAGCCTGATGTAACTTATGTGAGATTGTTAGCTGCAGTGTGAGAGCCTATTCCATGTTGCCACCTTGAGAGAGGGAATAGGGGGGCATTAAAGGTACTCGGGCCCTATGTTGCTTTGTGTGCTGTGGGTACAGAATTAGCCAGAGCCTCCAGAACTGCCAGGAGTACTGAGTGGTTCAGAGAACTGAGAAAAGTGTGATTTTGTTTGCAGGCAGAACAGGCTTGATGTTAAAAGTTATTGAGAGACAATAAATATATAATCTTAAGGTACCGTTTTAAAGAGACAGTGATCAGATTGTGCCTATGCTTTTAGTTCAGAGCATTCCAGGAGGTATTCAATCATGGGTACGATTAGTGTGGAAGGTGAGTGATCTGGCTGCAAGCATACAGTGTGTTAGGAAGGGGAGAGCCTCTTCTTGCACTATGTCACACACTGTACAGAAAGACTCAAATGCTGTTCCAGTAGGACCACAGTTCATAGTGATGAACCTAAATCTGCCAAATAACAGCTAAGGTCTGCCTGGGGAAGTCAGTGAGAGTTGCAGGCCATCAGTACCATGCACTCCATCAGAGGACACTCATAGGGGTGATGCTACAAAGAGCCCAGTGATGGGAAAACGCTGAATCAGAGCTAATTAGGTGCCAAAGAAGCCGGTGATAAAAAGCAAGACCATAAGGAAAGCAGGATTCCTGAATTCTCTTGCTCACAAAACTGCTGTTGTTCTCCCTGTTTTCTTCTGTTGGTAAGTGGTTCTAGCCTGAGACTGTGCGTAAAGTTTGCCTTCAGGCTAACTCTTAACAGATGTTGCCCTGACTCCCTTCAGAGATGCATTTTAATGGTCCATCCTAAAGTAGAGGTCTTGGCAGTTGTTGATCATGAAAAAGAGAAGATACTTAACCATTGCTTCAGGGCATCAAGTATTAAACACGGCCCATAAGATACAGTGGGAATTACTGAACCTTAAAAACATTTCTGTTTAATTTCTGTCTTCAAATTAATTCCAGTTTCAGATCTCTGTGCTTTCTGAAATTGTATTTGAATTTGAATTGCAAAATATATTGAGATGGTTGTTTACTTACGTATAATACTGAAAATCTGATCAGGCAACACTGTCTTATGTCATACAAGCTGGGTAATTTTGGCAATGGATTTTTTTCTGCAGGAATGTAAGCCAAAAATGTGGAGAAGCATTGTAATTCAGAAGGGAAATACTCTCTTAATACAAGAGGTCCAGGAAGAAGATGGAGGAAATTATACCTGTGAACTGAAGTTTGAAGGCAAGCTTATACGAAGAACAGTTGAATTGAAGGTTACTGGTAAGAATCTTTGTCCTAAGCCAATATTAAAAACAAAGATTTGAAATAATAAGAAAAAGTGGTTTTCACATGTCAGTGAATCTATTTGATAGAAGTAAGTCCAAACCAAATTCCAATAGCAGAGCAGTCCCAAACTAGAGGAAATTTATATCAAGATCTTATAAAATTCCACAGAAGACTACTTCTACTTTTTGCTCTGTACAAAACCTGGAAATGGTGGTAGCAAAAGCAAAAGGTAGAACTGACCTAAGTCCTCCCTATACACTGGAAGTAATTCAGACTCCATTTTTTGTCTTCAACGCTAAACAGAAGAAAGGTTGACTGAAGCTGCAAAACAGGCTTTTGGTCAGGTCTGTCCGAGAATAAAACAGCCAAAAGAGACATCTTGTGTCATTAATATTTTTTTGAGTGATTGTTCCATATTTTTAAGTTTTGGTTTACTTTATGATGATCAGCTTCTCTAGTCTAGGGTTTGTCTTTAGTGACGATTGTGGCACAACCTTTTCCAAGAATGAAGTTAGGAACATTGGACTTTAAGGGGGAAAGTAAACTGCTTATCAGGAGGTCATACATTGTATGTTTCTGAGTCCATGTAGTAATCTACTAATCAACAGCATTTTTCTGTCTCATTTTGTCAAGTTCCAGAAATGAATGGGTAAAAAAGTATTGCCGACCAATATATTCCTGATCCCTTTCCATTCCACTGTGCAGTATGGCATCTATAATTATTATTTTGCTTTCAGTGTCTGTGGAACTTTGCAAATATCTGAAAACAGTTGAGTTTTTTTCAGCCTTTCTCACAAAACCATATAAACAAATGGTTAGGTATTTTCCTGTCTCTGTTCTGACATACTGATTAAAATGGGGTCCTACTTAAAGCAATGATAAGTAGAATTCTGCTTTCTTATATCAAACTGAATTAGTCCATAATACGTTCTTGAAATACAATTCTTCCCTTTATTTTGAGTGAAATCCATTTTTCTTTTCTTATCATTATTCCACATTTTAAATGAGTTCTTTTCCCTGTGTGCCAGATTCATATCTCATGTGACTCTTTATTGTCCATTTTTGACCATGGACAGATCTCTAAAGTATTGATTTGACCTACCTGACCCCAGACCTGTCAAACGAAGATATAATACCTACCTTGTGGATAGCTGCTATCCTAGGTAGCATGCTGGTCTTCAACCAGAGTATGAACTAAGTTTGACAAAGTGAAAATGAGATGCGTCTAATTCAATTCCCCATGATGGATATTCTTCAGATACCAGATATTGTCTGCTCACCCTGTCATCATGACCTTGCTAGAACTCATGTGTTCTCTTCATTATTTGAACAGTGTGGTATATTCATACTTGACAATTTAATGAATTTGTCCTGTACTAACTGTAGTATGTATTAAAGTTAATTGCTTTATTGAAATGTTTATGACCTGAATTATTAAAAATCTAAATACGGAATATGCAGATGTTCTCCTTTTTGCAAAATGCTTGAGAACCAGGAGATTGTTCCCCTTGTAATTTTGTGTGAAATTCATATTAAATTAAATTTCCTTTAGTTTATAAAAGCACATATGTTAGTAAACACTTTTTGCAGATTTAAGTGTTTGGGAGACATATCTAATGTTATGTGTTTGATGGTTGAATCTCTAGATATCTGGAATAAGCTAGTAAGTTTATGTAGTTGAAGACCTGAAAATACAGTTTAGAACTACAAATGTAGTAGATAGAACCATGTAAGCATATTATCTTGTAGCTTGGTGCTTCACCAAGTTTCTTTCTCCTGTTTCTGTTTTGTTTCAGTTTGTGAATTTTATATGCATGTCAGTTTAGATCTTTATGGGGGAGAGGTCAGAGAAAACTCATACAACAAACAGCAGAGGATTACTTGTGTTGCGTGGCTGGCCACGTCAGGTGGAGGGTCCTGAGGCAGATCAGATCTAATGCTGTTATTTATTAACATGCCTGAATCCGCATTTATTGGCAAGTGCCTGAGTTCCTGTAACAATACAGATTTTGAACAGCAAGACCCTGTTGGCTGCTGCTAGCAGCCGTGGTAACCTGAAATTATTAAAGAGTTATTCTGAAACACGCAACTCCACATCTCCCCCTCGAGCAAGGAGAGCTGCACTGGCATGGGGAGAGAGTTTGGGTTAGATTCCTTGTAGTCTTTTAGGCATTCGCTAAAGTACATGATACTTGAAATACCAGTTAAGTCAATTAAGTTATTTACTTTATCTCTTGATTGTAAGAAAAAGATCTTTCCTTTTTTAAAGTTGCATCAAATCTGTTTTTTAGTCCTTTTTGGAGATTCTGCTAGTTATGGAAGTGGCAATATGAAATAACTGGTATTCATAGATAAATGCAGTATGGGCATCTAAACTGTCAAACTTGAAATCAGAATAAATGCAGTACTGATGTGGCAGAACTTGGAATAGCAGAAAGGGTCGGGAAAATTTGAAGGTGCAGGAGCCAGAAGCACCACTTTAACTTGCTGTTGGAAAAGGTAATCGGAGGAGTTAATGATATCCAAGACTAATGCAGCAGCTTTACTGAAGATGTGATCCCACAAGGCAGCCTGATCAAAGTTATTTGCAGACAAGAGGGCAGTGGTGGACTAAGTGAAGAATGACTGTGTATTTGGTATTCATGTTAGTGTTGCTTTAGCATTTATTTCAAGTATGGTCTGTTAGGTGAGACTTTTAATTAGGGGCAGAGCCTTGCTCTTACTAGTTAGTTACCCAGCAATTATTTAAGTGAACTTCCAGAGATGTCTTTAGAGCTACTAGAAGGTGCTGCCTTAACTTCCTGTGCCAGCACGTTGGGGCAGTTGCCTGAGTGGATGTGGCTGTGGCTGTGCAAGCGAGCTGCAAGGACAGCACGTGCCAGTCCTCAGGCACTGTTTTCTTCAGGTCCAGTCTTGCCTTCTCACTTTTGCAGACTCAAACAGAAGGTCTCAGTGGCTCAGTTAGAGGTAGAAGGGGAATTCCTATTCCCTTTCTTCTTCTGGTGACATGATATTAGCTACTATGAGATAATTTGTAAGAAAAAAATCTCTGGAGTCACAGATGGAAACTGAAAACCATCAATGTAATGCCTGGCCACAGTAAGACAGATGAAGAGATCTGAGTTGTTTTAGTAGATGAGCAGAGCACAAACCAAACAGGTAAAATTGCGTTTGTAGAAAGGGGTAGTTGGACTACACATGGAGTACTGCATGTGGCTGGCAATGTTGTTGTATGGCTTCAATGGCTAAGGTATGGGTGAGTGTGATTAAGATGATAAAAGGCTTCAGAGGCTACAGCTCTTTGGGGCTGTAAGGAAAAGGCTTGCAGCCTAGAATATGTTCGAAAAATGTTGTGACACAAAGTATTTATAGGGACAAAATCCTGAGCTACAATACAGCACTAATGAGCAGTGCCTAAATCTTGGTGTTTGGGTGCATTTAACGATAATAGATTGTCAACAAAACAGCTTTTTCATCACTAGTTCTTCATGGGTTTGTTATATTATGCAGACAGATGTGAAACAAGTCTTGTCAGCCTTTTTTGCTGAAGAAACACAGCAACAGCATTATCTCTTAGCAAGTAACATGTAACCCTTCAGTCTATGTAGAAAAAATAAATATATGTATACATTTTCACTTTGCCTCTTGGTAGTTTTGTTGTGGACAAATAAGTGAGACTAGCAACTGTGATTCAGGGTTCTGAAGTCTAAAAATGTGACAGAAACTCAGTTTTTAATTAGATAATAAATTACAGTGCACTCACATAGAAAAAATGGACATGCTAATATAAAGTTACAGATAATCAACAATATCAGAATTTATTAGTTTTTAATAAAATTACAGATATTCAGGAATATCAGAAATCATAAGCATTTTAATTAGCACTGCCAGTGTTTATTGAAGAACAATTATAATATTCAGCTAAAAAGAAAAACGCCAACATAAAAAGTCATATTGGTTTTGAAAGGCAATTTAGGCAACCTCCTGTTTTCCCCAACCCTACCAACCAGTTCACTCTGTCTGATACATAGCAATGTTTCAATAGCTTTTGGGATGAAAAGGTGTAATTGAGAAGAATACCTGCTATGTTTACCTGCTGCTTCAGCACTTGTTTTTTGGTTTTGGAACACTGGTCTGTTGGCTTAGAAGATGTAAGCAGATGTACATTGGAGGTTGGGGAAAGGGTGACCCCCCTGAGAAAGGAGCAAGACCTGCTCACATGGGGTGGCTCACATGTCCCCTGGCAGATGGGGCTATCTTGCAGGGATGTGCTTTTCCACAGACAGCTATGCTAGTGGGAGAGGTTGTCTTGCTCTTTCTGCTCCCTGTGAAAAGAGGTGATTTGTGAACTTGTACTGGTGAATTATTTTCCAGTTTGACAGCAGAAGGTGGCCATCTGACCAACTTCATAAACTGCTGGTGATGGATTGGAGTGACATGCAGGAATTACTGGACCACTCTGTCTGGAAGCCCTGTCCTCCAAGTTTCCTTCAACCTCTACCCTGTCATATTCTTCATTGGCTGCTAAAATGCCTGGCTTTTCCTAAAAGTCATTTATGCAGCAATATTTGTTTTGACCGTTGTAAATGACAAATTATTCCACATGGCTACATGAATTGAATGATTCTGCCTGAATTCACTCTTTGCTCATAGTTTTTCAATTAAATTCTTTCAAATCTCATTACATTGCTCACTTTTCAAATTACACCTGCTGCTCTTGCTAGATTTTGTTTGTGTGTTTGGGACGCCTTTATTACCACAAGTAGTTGATGGTGATTTGCTATTGTTAACCCAAGGGGGTGAATGGGGTTTAAAAATGCAAATGATTAGTCATACTCTCCAGCAGCTTTAGGGACATACAGAGACAAGCTACCGCAGAGTAAGTGAGGATATGAGCTAAAAGTATGTCCACTGTTTGGTGGTAGTTGCTTTTCTGCACATTTTTAATCCTCTGTAAACTGAGTATGCTATTTTACATTATTTGTAGTGGAGTCTAGTGACACATTGGCAGGAATCAATGGGTGCTGATCAGTACAAATTTACACCTGCAGTAATCTGTAAGTGAACTCTAAGCCTTATCAGTTTACAGTAGGTAAAGTGTTATCAACAGAATCACACAAATGACGTGTTGACTGACAACATTTTTGGCTGTTGACAGTTTCCAGAACAACCACAGCAAAAAGTGTTAAAATAAATTAAAAGCTTATTTGAACAGAACTGAAACATGTCCTTTGGAATTCAGACTATTATAAGGGATTTACTTTTATAATGTAAAATATAAGAATTGTTCTTTGGTTAAAAATCTGAAAACATTTAATTATGATTCTATCCCAACGGCATTATGTTTTGGCACAAGCAGTTTAGTAATCTGCAATGAATTTATGAAATGCATCAGTATTGTTTAAGTAGTTACGTATCCAAAAAAAGTTTAGCTCTAAAAGGTCACTAAGCTCTGAATATCATTGAGTAGATGGGAATTGGATATACATAAAAGCAGGGCCAACATAAGACACAGGTTAAAAAAGTAGGTGGCTAAGGAATAAACGTGGATGAACTAAATGTATTCAGCAGAGTTTTCTGCAGTGGGAGATACTATACAAAGGACATGCCTGTTGCACAAAGCTCGGGTCTGTAGGGATTCCTAAGTTATTTCTGGAGCAGCTTTTTAAGCAGAGTTAGTTAACATGTTTATATGGCTTTTCGTACCCAAAGTAACTCTGACATCTCTGCCTGGCATGGCACTGTGCAGAGAGGGCAGGCCCTCCAGGTCCTGGTGGAGGCTGGACACGCTCTCACCCTCCCATTATTGCTTCATAGTCTAAGCTCCAGAGCCTTTTCGGTGGGGATGGGATGAAATAGCTGTTTTTACCACCATTTTATCATCAAATCAGGCAGTAACACGTCAATTAAAGCATTGTGTGGAATTTAAGTTTATGTAATTTTAACATCAAAGATCATATTGCAACATTTTGTATTTCTTATTTTGTCAAATTACTTCTTTTTTTGTAAGGCAAGAGATTTTATTTTGATTTGTGGGTGTGTAATTTTTAATAATACCTATAGCTACTAATGTGTATTACTAGAATCTTTCAGCATTCCTGAAATTAGATGTTTTGATAGTTCCTATTAAAAATCCTTTTGGAATTTATATTTAAAAAAAAAATTAAAATTGATATTTCACAGGAAATGTCTCATGAAATGCCAGAATTTTTGCCAAATGCAGACTCTAGTTCCTGGAAGCACTAGACATCTTGCTTAAAACTTGGCATCTGGGAGTTGCTTGGAGTGCAGGGGTATTTTCATTCCTGATTTTGACCAGTGGGAGCTACTAGCTCCCCTCTCTCTTAGTTATTTGTATTTTCCAACATGGGTCAGAGTTCCTGTTGTCTCAGATAAAGCAGAAAGCATTTCAGGGAAAGCCTAAAGCAGCCTGTGAATTTTCCCGATGAAACAGACTGAAAAGCACTCCAAGGTAGAATGTGGCGACCTGTGTATGGTGGGAGTTAGCCTGGCCTTCAGGGTTTGCTCCTCCTTGCGTACTTGCATGGCCAGCGCTGATGGGGATGGGAAGTGTTTGCTGTATTTGGAGCCGTTTCCCTTTTCCTGGAAACAGCTGCTCCTTCTAGAGAGCTCTTTTTTTAGCTCCACGTCTCCAAATGAAAAATTTCCCCTACTTAGGTTCCACCAGAATTGTATCACATCTAAACTGGTGTTGAAGCTGTCAGCAGCTGTTGGACCCAGGAACATGTTTTTCCTTATTTCCCTTCTTTCCTGGCTTGGCAGCTTTAGCCCTTCTTTCCCTGCCATGAACAATGTTCAGTTCACTCTCGGTGCTTGGCAGTCCTCTCCACTCTTGACATATGGCCTAGGGTGCCTGTCCCCCATTGTATCCCATGCGAGTGCTCCAGTGCTCACTCTCTTGGCAGGAAATTTACTGTTTCCAGCTGAAGGCCTAACTTCTGCTCTCTGTTCCTTCACAGGGAGCTGCTGCAGTGCAGTCAGAGAACATTGGCACTTTCTACTTTAGAGCCCAATTTTGTACTTAACAACCTATTTTTATCCGTAAGCCATAACTCCCTCCCGTACTTAGTAATATGGACAGCAAATCACTGTGCAAAATGCTTCCCGTGTAAGGGGGCGATAGATGTTTGCACCCTGTTTCCTTGGCTGATGTGAGGCCATATCTCATGCCTCGGCCTCAGGAGGACACAGGGAGAAGGGGGCTCATGCTGTGACTTCCCTGACATATGCCAGTATGCCGTGTCGGGCTTTAGGTATCGTTCCCCAATAGTGTCACAAGGTAAGATATAACAATTAACTGACCAGAGTTGCTGAGCTCAAAATAAAGTATGCATTTTCAGATTTTCTTCAAATGTAGCATAAGCAGTTAGAGTGGATAATAAGCTGGTAAGGTTTTCACGGTGCCTTATATTTCCTTTTCAATTCATGGTGTTAGTACATGCCATCGGCCAATGGATTGTATTTATAGTGGTAGAGGCAGCAGTGCCCTCTTTCCTTCTGGAAAATAGCTTTTAATGTTTTTTTGTAGCAGAATTTCTACCAATATTTGAGCCCAAAAGAGAGGAAGTGAAAAAAATCTAGAGAAACCTATTGTTTGGGGGAAAATATTTACCAAAAAAAAGGCATAGAGAAAAGCAGCTTGCTTGTGACTACAGTTCTAATAACTGTGAAAAGGAGATGCTTTTTTAATTCAAAAGAGAAATCTTCAAGTGAACAAGTTAAATCTGCAGAAATTCTGTACTTCTGGGAGGGATACTACAGATTGGGAACAGAAAATTCTTCCCGTTCCCTTCTAATGTTGACACGTTAAAATATATAACATTTATGTCCTATCTGAAGTGACATTTTCTTGCTGCTATAACTTACACATTTTCATAGTAAGACTTCATCTCTTCTCTCTCCAATATCTTGACAGAGTCAGGGAATCACTTTTTCATTAAATGCAAAGGATAGAGAAAATGCTGCCCAAATTAAGTTTCTACTGAGAGTCCCAAACTTTAAAAGACCTTTAGTAGGAGATACTGTTCTTAGCATTTCCTCTGCTACATTTTCATATAAACGATGCATCGCATCTTCTAATATTTTGATTTTCTAAAGGCAACGTTTCTTTTTGTGACGGAAACCAAACGAGAAATGGGTTAAGTGCTGACAAATACAGTACTAAAAGACCAGGAAATGAATTTCACAGCTGGGTTCTCAAACCATTGCCGAAATAACTGTCTATTTAAAGCTACTTATAGGAAGTGCCAAAAATTAGAGTTTTCTTTTGATATATTTTATGTGATTTGTATTATTTTTTATCAAGGTCCTTGTTTTGTAAATATTAGGTTTCTGTATCTTACAGTAAAGTATTTCTCTTAAACCTCTAATTCGGGTTTTGACTTGTTACATGTCTGGCCAGCAGCATCCCATTAATTGCCAGAGATAGCTAAGCGTGTTTCTGTGGTCAAAGCACACTTAATAGCCACTAATTTCTATAATGACTTAAATTTTTCTAGCTACCTCAGGCAAACGGAGTGTGATCCAGAAAGAGAAATGTGGCCATTTGCTTTTGACCACATTTGGAAAATGGAGCAATTTCTCTGCCTCTTTCAGAGTGTTCCTTATTCAACCATGCAAAAACCCCAACATAAATCTGCAGGAACTTCTGTGTCTGCGAAGAGCCAACAGGAAAATTCAATCCAGAGCTAGGTATCAGTACAATGCGGGTGCTCATTCACCTGGAAGAAGTGACACAGCCAGTCACGTTCTGTCTTTTAACATCTCCTTTTCACCTGACACCCAGCAAGGTCCTGATAAATTCACCCAACTCTGCTGGTTTCAAGAGCACCTCATCAAAGTCAGTAAGCTGAGGATCTGGACAATATCTGAAGGATGCATGTGCCTATTCTTCGTTGCTGTGTGAACTGTGTCACTGTTGAAGTGACAATGCAATATATCCACAAGGATAAAAGTTCCTTCATTTTTGGTCCCTCAAATGACCCAGATTGATGACTTTCCCATTCACCAGAGTGACCTCTTAATATAGGGCTCATGAAAAACGAGTTTGGAAGATAAACATTAAGTATTACCTCCATATTTCCTGGAGAAAGTACAAGTTCTACGGGCAATGAGAAATGTAGCAATATGCTGCAGTCTATGAATTATATATAGTGTCAGTACTCTTGGCGCTTTACTTACAGCTTCGCAAACTGCCTTCCTAGCTCATGAACATGCAAAGTAATTAGAATGGCAAATAGCATTAGTTTTTATTGACCTATGATGCCCCCTAGTTCTCTGTCATGTTCTTGAACATCATCTAGGTTTTTTCCTTCAACCTTAAATCAGCAGCTTGCAGTTTGTGGCATTGATTATTTGGTATTGTCTAATTTATTGATGTGGACAGCCAAGGCTTCCACACTTGTTATCGGTTGCTCATTTATCCAATGATCTGTCATTGTGCACAGCAACTGTAGCTTGCTGAATCACTTACTATATACTGTAAATGTCAGATATGAGCTCCCACTTTAAGAATTGCCTTTTATTCTGGGAGCTGCTGAGCCACATTCTCTAAGTGTATTGTGCTTTCAGTAGTGGAGGTGATTTAGTATAAATGATAGGATTGTGGGGTTTTTGCCCACAAGCGTGAGGTAAAGTGCCGCCACTGAAATAAACCTGTACATTTTCATTTCCTATATAAAAGAGGCTTCCTTTATCATGAAAGTGTAGGCTGGATGCTCATTCTTCTTTATTAATAATAGATAGGCAGATAGATGCACAGACATGGAGTAACGCTGCCCCTGAAACCATTTTGCTAATGGTAAAATAGATACACATGAGTGAGCAGATTGCTTTACCCACTAAAAATGCAGCCTTCCCACCTTCCCAGAGAAACACTGCAAATGTTGACTAATGTTTTGTCTCATAAGAAAAGTGTGAGAATAGGAAACAATGACTATCTAGTTACGCTGAAATGACTGAAGAAATTTTAATAGGTGAACTGTAGTAACTTTAGCTGGGAATTAGGGTCATGTTTTCTCGGCACAATGTTGATGCCTTTCAGAGCTGGTTTGTGCTGCATAGCACTTGTGGCTGAGTATCTGAGATGAAAAGTTCTGCTGTGGAAGGAATAGTGCTCACTGCTGAATTGTCAGCATTATTTCTTGCTGCACTTATGTGATTCTCAAAGGTGCCTTATTCAAGTGCCTGTTTGGCCTGACCCTGTTTAGCTTATGAGATCTGACAGTGGTAGTATTGCTTCAGGCTCTGATGTTACTCTTATGAAGTTCACCAGAAGACCGAAGCTAATAACTTACCGATGTTTGTTCTGTGCCTTGCAATTTTTAAGTTGAAAGGACATACAAAAATACTGTTGGTGTGTTAAGTACCCTGGCTGTCTTTAATACCATGGAGCAGCATGGAATATATGTTTTTAATTTTTATCAGGACCAACCAAGCTATTTTTTGTCTTTGATAGTATTGATTGACCTCTTGTAAGCAGGAGAAAATAAGCATTCAACTAAATTTGTATTTAGGTGTTTATGACTCGGGTCTATTTCAAAGGGATAGGTAGCTACTAGGTTACATTAGACTTTCATGTACTGACTTATTTACTGTATGTGTTGAGTGGTTTTTGCAATGCAAGCATGTTTCAGTAAATAAAATCAATTTGCAACCAATGGGAAGGGAACAGTAAGTGATTTAACTTTTCATCTTTTTCTTTGGCTTAAAATGAAAAGCTCTCAAAGGTATTGTTTATGACAAGCCCTATGGGCTGAAGTACTCCGAGAAAGTGCAGGAAGTACAAAGCACGGAATTGCAAACCAAAATGACTAAACAGTAAAATTAATAAACAATATAGTTGTAAATTTGTAAGGCAGTTTTGGGTTCTTATCCTCTGTTTTTTTCTGGTATAGCTCAGCTATGGACCTAAGGGACTGTTTCTACTAGTGGCAGTGTGGTCTCTGTGGTCTCTGATTTTATTTTATCTTTGCTGGTGCTGGTTCTCTTGTGTGGGTACCTGTCTGCCAGGAATTGGCCTGAGATAATTTCATAATGGCTTGAGATGATAAAAGGCCTCTGGTTATATAGAAGCAGACTAGATTCAGGCACCAGATGGCTTTTCATCTTTATAGAGTACATATCACATTAGCAATCCAGTTGTGGATAGCCGAGTTGCCCATCCTGGGCCATGAGTGGAAGGAACTAATTTGCCGTAAGCCGTAGATGCCCTTGCGACTTCTCTGGAATACACTGACATCCTTCTTTTTCTTCCTAAATGGGAAAAGAGGTGCATTCGGACCACGGGAGCTGTGACCCTGCCAGGGTTGTGACAGCTCTGTAACCTCTAAGTGGCCATAGCAACTCTGTTTAGGCAGATGTTTTTAAGGAGAATATTGTTATCTGAATAGAAGTACGTACATGTGACTGTGCAGTAAAGTCATCTGATTTAGCGATGTCATTTCAATTGTGCTTCTCTTGGGACACATGATGTTGCAGAAATACGTGCAAATTAATTTGTAAATAAAATAGGAATGAGAGGTACTCAATAAGTTTTTCGGCATGGTGTGCATGCCAATATGAGAGGAAGGAGCCTCAGAAATACTGTGGGAAGGATTGGATGGGCAGAGAGGAAGACCTTTGGTACTTCGCTGTTCTCTGGTATAAAAGTCTATTTGAAACTGCTGAAACACCTAACCAAAGCATCAGATTGATGAAGAAATGTGAGTTTTCTGAAAAAACAATGAATTTTTTCCAAGAGGAATGTTAGCATTTGCCTCCTTATGAAGTACTTTTTTACTTCCATAGCAAAAATTCCATTCTGGGATAAACTGCAGCTTTTCTGTGGTGTTCTCCAGAGGGAGAGAATTCACTGTTTTCCTAATTAAAAGACATTTTCCATCACTTGACAAAGAGGTTGCACTAGAACTTTGGGCAGTGCTGCACTCAGAGGAAATACTATGATCACAGTCTGTGGGTGGGAATAAAAGAGGGTATAGAGTCCAGTCTGGAAAGGTGGTGGTGCTCAAGGGTTGGTATTGTGGTGTCTACACTTACAGCAATGACAAAGCCAGCTTATGCAAAGAAATGTTTCATAATTTACTCATATAATGAAGTTAATTCACTTGCGATTGTTTGTTTTAATCAAACTTATTGAAGAGAAATTTCTCTTCCATGTTAGTGGCTTCTCATACAGGACAATTCAAGTTCCTGTAGATTATGCCAACATGACTGAAGCAGTATAGTAAAGCATGGAAGTATTTCCAACCATTCCCTCAAGGATAGTTATCGATGCATTCACTCCAGAAAAGCAGCCACAGAAGCTAGGTATATCTAAAATATACATGTTGTATCATTGTACTTGTAGGGAAAAATGCCTCTTTTTTGGGTTTTGTTTTTGATTTCTGCTTTTTCTCCACCTTCCGAACATGAATAATTCTATTCCTCACTGTCCACTGTTTTGGCATCGCAACTGGAATTGTGTATTTCGTAAGAAAATATTGAGGTTTATTTCAGCTGGAGCTCATGACGTGGGGGAGAGGTTAATGTGACCCACCATACTCTGAAGATAAGGAGTGGGAATTATATATATTAGTTTAATGTAGAGGATATTGACTGGAAAGAATTAAAGATGGTTCCTTTTCATTAAGCTGTGGGAGGGTCAAAGCAATGGCTTTCAGCACTTCCAAGATCTCTGGCTATCTGCCACTGTATCTATACTCCCCATCAGTCCAGACCTCATTTTAAATATTTAAAATGGTACCTGTTTTCTTTTTCTAGCCCTCAAAAAGGCTTTAATTCTTTTGCTTGTTCTGCCAGTGCTCTAGCTGCTACAGCTGTTGCTGTCACATTTAATAAGGACTTTGTAGAGTTTAAATATTGCATTGCTGTACCAGCTTTTCTTTGGTGTAACAGAAGAGCTTTGTTCACTAAAATGAGGTGCTCCTCACTGGCTCTGCTGCTGACACGTGGGTTTTAGCTGAAGGTGACAGGAACTTTTAACTTGCCCCAGTGTGCGCATGAAGCTCCCTATGGTACAAGTGTTGCCTGACACCGTAATGCAGCCATCGATGGAGCTAGGAGCTCTCTGTGCTGTGTGATAGACTCCATCCAGCACAGAGCCCTTGCTGATTTGTCCCGGGACTGTGGTATTCGCAAACTTACATCTTTCAAATAACAATTTTAAATTAACCACATTATACTTCCTGGCCTATAGTTGTGCCATTACTCCAACTTTGTGGCCGCGTATTTCTCATTTTAAATCTCCAGTGATACTGTGGTTCCTTTTATGCAGTAAACAGGTAACTTTCCCTTGCTCACATGCAGACTAGGCGGGAAATAAGGCAGCAATGTGGACAGTAGCTTGACATTTTAAAATGTCAGGGGGAGGAGGAAGCGAGACTAAAACTTGATGTCCTCGTGCCTACAGTAACTCAGCTGCTTATTGAAATATTCTTCTCCCCAGCCTTGAGCTCCGTATGTGTCAATCCAGCTGAATATAATTGGGGCTGTTTACTTTGACAGACAGTCAAAATTCAAGAAAAACATGGAAGAAAACACTCAGCCCCCAGTCTGCAGTGTACTGCTCTATACCCTCCTGTGTACATTGTATCTTCTCCCGTTCTCCTTCCCCCCCCCAACTCCTCCATCCCTCTGCACAACCAGGTTAGATATTTACATTCATTCTCAATGTTAAACTGTGCATTAAAAAAGCCTATTTCCTTCCTGAAGCTATTCATCATCTCCCAGGACCTTTGATGACGTCCCCTCCCTTTGATTCTGAATCATTCTCATGTTTTCAGTATGACAGAGAGTGATTTTATTTTTTTTTCCTAACATTACAAAAAAGACCGACCTCTCTTGTTAGAATTTCTTTTGAAGTTCCCGGGGTGAAGAGAGCTAAGCTGCAGGATAGAAAAGTATTGCTAAAACATGACATTTTAAAAAATTGATAATAAAGTCTAGGTTAAAAAGAAGTTACTGTGCAATGCATGCGTTTTCATCTGAACATTACAGGCTGTTCTTTTGTTTGAATTTTCTGGGCGATGAAGGAAAACAGATGAGTGCTCATTTTGGTAAAAATACTCCATTTTAAGAATATTATCAATTATATTTGGACACTTTGTGGCATGTTTCTATCCTTTAAATAGGATTGGTTTTGGCTTAGTGTGCTTGTACTGCTCTGATTCTTCTTTAATTCAGACGTTTGCGTTTCTCTGCTTTCACTGCTCAGAACATGCTTGGTGAATAACAGCTTGCTGGGTTCACATTATGAAAATAAGAAAAGGAAATGAAAATGCAGATCCTTATCTTCAAGCAACGATGCCTAAATTAGAGCAAATCTTTTTGTTGTTCTTATGTTTGCTAAATATGAGGCATAGTCAAATCCCAGAAGCTGACATGAGAAACATCTGCAGTATGGGAAGTGGCAATTTGAATTCTCAAATCCATGACATAACCATGCCTGTTAAACCTGAACCAAATAAAAGTGAAACCCAGAGATTGTTTCCATGTTTGCATTTGAGGTTCTCCTTCATTCTGATGAATGCTTTCATGTCTAGCTGAGAACTTACAACCAGGCTGTGCTATATTGTCATGGATGGAGAAAGAGGGAGTCTCCAAAGGGCAGGTGCAATCAGTGACCTAGCATCAGTAGTCCAAACACTCGGTGGAGAGGTGGAAGGAGGCAGCTAAAACAGGTGCCTAAAAGCAATCCAGAGCCTCAACTGCCACAAATCAGCAGTAGAAACCTAGGAGATAGTGCTGCTTTGTACTGACCAAGGGTCTTTATATTTAATACTCAGTTGCTTATTATGGAGGTGGGTTTAAAAAGTTGCTCCTGTTGATTTAGATTCAGTTTGCAGCTTGTCATATATGCCAAGGACCTTGCCACTGGAGAGGGCATTGCAAGATAACACAAGTAACAACAAGAGCAATTGTTGTTCTCTCATCTGAAGACCTAGTATATGAATTACTATTTAAAATCATTATTTAAAGTGTTTGTCACAAACCCTTTCATAGTGGGAGCACTTTTGAAATATTAAATGCTATTTTCCTTTTAGCCAGAGCAAGGATTGGGGGAGAGATGGAGTCACTTGAAAGCATGTGCCTGCAATTTCTTGTATGAAGCTCATTTGTCAACATAACAGATGCACTGCTGTAGTGATGGGGTAGTTGTCATGTGTGCTGTATATCACTCCAAGGGTTGTCCTGGAGGCAAGACGCGCATGTAATATAAAGCGGTGGAGGAACGTAACTCTGTTCTGTCCCTGTCAGAGGGCACGATGACTGTCCCAAGGGAAAGGGCAGATGCCACCATGCTGACATGGTGCCACATCCTTGTGGCACTGTGGGATGGGCTGGCTGGCACAGCTCCCACACCCTGGCTCCCTGGGCACTTCTGTGCTGCTAATGCAGGCACTGCTTGCTGAAGGCTCTCTGTGCTGCGGTCCATCACATCATGTAGACACACATACAGTGTGCTCGTTGTCTGAGCAGCTGCTGAAATTCAACATGCAAGTGCAAGTTGGTTTTTACAGCCTCAGTTTGATTTTCTCAAGGCAGTTATTTGTATTAGAGGTGGGAGGTGGAGACCTGATCTGCAAGGGGGCTGGCTGTGGTATCCTTTATACTGTTTTGTGTGAAGAACAAAGTCAACGAAATTGATCGTTACATTGATGTAAAATCCAGGGGAAACTGGTGCTAGGCATTTAATATTTTCAAAGTATTTTTTCTAAATTTCACCTTGGTTTTTAGTTTCTGACCTTCAAAAGAGAAAAAAAGCACCTGAACAGATATTTTTCTTGCAACAAAAATGGCAACAGCAGAATCAACTCTGGCCTCTTATCAAGCCTGAGAAATTTCAGCCTGAAAGGGGAAGATCTGTAAGTCACTGACTTGGCACAAAAGTGCAACCCTTGTATGTGTAGTTGTATGTATAGCTGTAACTATTGTAACAAGGGCTAACGTGTGCTTACTGAAGAATACTCAAAATGGCAAAACATAATGTGAGAAGTGTAGGAAATAGAAAAGTAACCAAGTGAGTAAATAGTACATGGTTTGCAAGAAATCCATTGCAGCATGAAACTGAAGGAAGAGTATATGCTAGCTTCCTGAGATGAAGGTGATTGTGCTCTAGACAGTTAACATCAACAGCAAAAATCTAGGATCCAAAAGCAAACGTGTGTGTTAAGCTGGTTTTATCTAGGGTAGTCTTTTTGATCTAATAGCAATTAGATGGGTGTGCCATTCCTAGACTCATTCCCTCTGTCACTGAAGGGGCAAACCATCTGAAACAAACAATCTGGCTTCTATTAATGTTAATCAAAGTAACTTGTGTTGTACTCAGTGGTCTTTCGCAAGTGTACAGATGAGCCTTTGGTCCGTTGCAGACATACATGGCAATGCTGGAGAACAGCTTTTTGGATACATAGGCTAAAGACTTAGAAAAGTAAGAGGTGAGGGGAGCAAGCAAAAAAGAGCTTCCATTTCTGTGGAAGAGAGTGAATTTTTGGTGGATGTTAAGTTTCCTTTGCCATGGAGAGCAAGCTTTTCAAGCCATGCTTTGTTCCCATCTAAAGAGAAACATATGCAGTTCCAGCTGTGAAAATTACCATGCGGTAAACTAGTCTCAAATGACTTTGCTGCTTCATTTCATAGTTATAATTTTGGAAGCATATCACAGCAAAGACCTTCATCCAGGACTAAGTTCAAATCAAATTTCGAGTTTTGAAATTGAAGTCAGTTGTGAAATCCCCAAGCATTTAAAAATGCTCCTGAAGAATTTAACAGATGAAAAATGTGTTTTATGTTAAACAGTTCATTCAAAAGGTAAACAAAGAGGAGGAGGGAGGAAATAGTTGTTTCTTAACATCAAAATAATTTATTCACCTGATTTTTGGATTGTCTTCTTACCTCTGCAGAAAAATGTGAGGACCTTAAAATGAAGGTAGAGATGGGAATGCATTGATACCAGGAGCAGGCATGCACATAGGTCCTGCTGTGTATTGTGGAAATGATGCTACATTCATGAGTTTACTCAGAGCTCCTCATTCTCTACCTCCTCATCTTCCTGATGGTTCAGCTGCATGTGTGGAGAAACACTGCATGAGCTGCTTGAGCTTTGCCGTCTCAATTCTGACTCTTAAGTCCCTTACTCAGAAATGCCAGGAGGGTACTCATGGGCCTTAATTGATTTCTGTGGGACCAAGGTTAAGCATGAGGCTATTGCCCATCCCTTAACCAATTGTCTGTTGCTGTTCAGCAAAACATAAACAAGTGTTTTATTCTCCTTGAAGTCGATGAGATTTAAGCACAATGCTTAAGGACAGTCACATAGTATAAGACTTTGGCGGAACAGGAATGGATTTTCAGAGAAGCAATGCATGTGAAAACCTTTGCAGGGTCCTTCTGTCTCCCAAGGCTGTCTCTGTTCACCTCCAGCTTGACTATGCGAGGCTGGCACATGTCAGAGCGCAGCTTTTCCAGCTGTGACAGCACTGCAACTGCCATTGTTGTTGTAAAATATCCAGTCCCTTTCTCTAATGCTTTCTAATCCCAAACACTTGAAAGTATATGGGAAACTTATGCTGAATCAATACCTTATGAATAAGGAAGCTTTTCTTACAGAGCTGATGATAGAAATGAATGTTTGGCTCTTGTGTTGAACAAAGTGTACTTGTGCAGCAGTTTCGTCTCTGAATGGCATTTTTAGCTGCAGCTACTAGAAACATAAATGGCAAAAACCATGCTCTGTTGTGAAGGCCATGTTAGAAATAGAACTTGTCTTGTGCTCGTGTACCAAGTAATAATGATAATAAAAAAAACTGTTCGGAAAGTGCTACTACTTGAATTAGGCCTGTCTTCATCTCGTTAAAATAAATGTATTTATTAAGTATGCATATCTTTATCTCTTATGTAATGAGAAGAACAGAGCCATATCACAGATCTGCAGGGTCTTTTGTGCTCTACAAATTCGGTGCGACAGTCGCCAGACAAAAAGTGATTTATACTGTGTCTTGTAATGGGTGGAATAATTAACAGTGGTGGCATCCATCACTTCTACAACATGCTTATCTCAGAACTTTGCCATTGATTCAAGAGAAAAGCAGGAACAAAACACAGGAACAGAACAGTAAAAGTCAGTTACATACTCGGCCTTTTAACGTGGTGTGCCTAATTTGGAATAAATGAATAAATCTCTCCAGTTTGAATGAAGTGTTGCTTAATAATGTGGATACAGTCTGGGTTCAGTTTGTCAGAAGTTAATTCTGCAAGGGTAAGAACAAGGGAAAAATAAGCCCCACAACTGTCTATGGAATTTGAAGGCTATCAAATGAGTTTCAATATTGCTTTCTGCCGAGACACTTTCTTCACTGGGAAGGATTTACACACTTGGTACTATAAAACAGAGCTGGAAAAAACATACTGAGTTTCTATGCAAGGGCCTGTTTCAGTAACAGAGCCTCCACTGCATGTACCTAAATATTCTTTAAATAACTGTTAAAAAAAAAAAAAAACCAAACATTCCCTGAGGGTGCAAGTGCTTCTGGTTTTAGTGGACATGAATCTTCATCTCTTACTGAGGTGCTTGTGATCAGTACATTAGAACAGCCGTAATCCACACTGGTAGAGAATGAGTCTTTGTCCCCCACTAGTGGTTGACCCAGGATGATAAAAATACATCACAGCTGGTTGTAAGTAGCAGTGCTCCCTTACGGTGGTTGATAGGTGTCTCTGCATGGAGATCTGAAGCTGCCAAAACTTAAACCTTCAGTTTCAGCTCTGCTGCTCACCCTATTCAACTCATGGCTTTGAACAGTTATTGAATTCGGAGTGTGTCCTTTTCCCCTCCCAACAAAGGCTTGAACATACCTACTGTTTGCACAGAGCATGGTAAATTCATGCTTCCAATAGTCTGTAGGTAGAAGGACAGAAGCAAAAATAATAGTTGTTGTTATCTACTGGGGCTGTAACTCCTAATTCTTCTTGCACTTGGCTTTGGCTAGAAGTTTTCACATGGTTGAGTAAGTCATCATGTAAACTCAGAGGGTTTTTTAGCTGGGAATCTGGAGATGATTCTAAGAAAACCCATGCCTCGGCAAGTAATTCTAGTATAATTGGTAATATGCCAGCAGGACAGTGTTCAACTAGCTTAGGTTCACACCAGTCCTAGGAGAGAGAAGCTGGGGAAGAATAGCAGCCATATACTGCTGTGAAGTGTTACAGTATTTGTCCTGTATCCAAACACTTTTAAGGCAGATCATACCAAATTCAGGTCTTTCCTGAAATCAGAAACATGGTGATGGATTCAGAGATGTTAAATCAGTCACCTGGGAGTGTAAGGAGGATTGGTGCTGACCTTCCAGTTTTGATCTGTCACTTCGGGTTCAGAAATGAAGGGTGCCATGCTGCAAAGCACCTGATCTCAGGTGGTAACACAAAACCCAGGGCTGTACACGGTGATAAATAACAGCAAGGAGTATTCCTCGTGGTGTCTGTGACATTAGCAGTCTCGTTATAAAGGCAGCTCTATTCAGGTAGTTCCATATTAGCTATTTTCTTCCTTGCGAATAAAAAGATCTGGATGAGAACCATATGATTCAAGCCTACTTGGAAGTTATCCACCACAACAGGAGTAAAAATTTACTGGAGAGTCCCACTGATGTTAAATCTCTGTGCAGACAGTGCCTGGCATCATTTTATTAGCAGACTAGATATGCTGTTAAAAATTATATCTATTATATCTATCCCAGAGGCGTTCATTCAGAAGAGAGTAATGGAGCTCAGCTGACAAAAGGGATTTGTCCACTTGGACATGCTGAAGGGCCTTGAGATAAAAATAATTCTCACATAAGCAGTTCCTGAGTTAAAATATTAATTTATAGGAAATACTTTAAAAATAGGTCTTCTGAGGAGATTTTATATGGCTCAGGTTTCTCATTTTTAGAAGCTTTAGAGCTTACCTCACCTGGTAAGAGTTTGCAAATCCAATCCCAATGATTTGTGTGTCCACATTCACACTTTTCAAGGCATAATAACTTCCTGAACAAGGAGTATGTTTTGCTCAGGACATAGCCATGCTATGTTTTTTGGGATTAGCTCAGGGAGCTCTTTCCTCTGGCAGTTTCACTGGATGCACCTTTGCCCTGATGGAGGCTCATTCACCTTCCCTGAATGGCACAGTGGGGATGGATGGGCATGACTGCAGAATCCTGCCCTTTTGTTTACTCCCTGAAAGCCCTCCCTGAGCAACTGGATTGCGGGGAAGTCTCTGATAGACTGAGCTGTCATTTTTAAAATTACTTATAGGAAATACAAAACCAACACAGAAACCACCCTACTTTTTTCTTCGGAGCATCTGTGCTTCCCTGATGCTGTATGCCGCACTCCATGCACCCTCTCTGTAAGGGGCTGTTCTGGCAGGGGGCAGAATTTGTAACTCCCCTTTTACGTGCAACATAGCAGCCAAATTTCAGCTGACATGCCAGCATGCATTTCTTGGGATGTTTCTATGTATTTTCTTAATTAATTTATAAGGTGCAATATCAGGTACTTTGCTAACATCTGAATTTATCCCCTGTGTGGCTGCCTGCCTTTACTGTTAGAATTCTGCCCATAGAGCAATCAGTTTGTCTGGCATGGTTTATTCTTTATGTGCTGTGCTGCCTACTGCTTTTGTATCCAGTGGATATGTAGAGAGTGGTACTTTGAGGGGTGGAGGAGGAGGTGTGGGGGTTATTTTTCTCTTACAGTTTGCTAGAAACAGTGAAGAACTATGAAGGCTACCGGGCTTCTGTTGAGCTCATTCTTTAGTTGGTGTAGATCTTGCCACTCCTCTAAATGAGCTCAGAGATTACATACACTCTAGCTACTAAAAAGCCCTCGTCAGAGTGTATAGGAGGGGAATGTATTGGTTTGCCCTTTACCTGTTTTTGTGTTTATTTCTTGTTAACATCAAGAAGAAATCTGGTTCAAATAATAGAAAAGATATCAGGAATGTAGCTGCTAGGAGAAATTGCCCCTTTTCAAGAACTGCTTTTATATTAGTAGATTTTTAGGCATTTGGATTATTGTCTTTTCACTGGAAGAGACGGTGTCAAAGCCCCATTTTTGCCTGCTTGCTTCAGATTGCAGATTAAGAGTACTTTTAAAATTGTGTTTAAAAATGCTGTTTATAAGAAAATGCAAGAAAATTGAACTGTGTGAAAAATGGACTTAACCCAATTGTCAGGAATGAACTGTAGAGAGCTGAGACATGCGTTGTAGTGTGCGTCTCTCTTGATCTTGGTTTTGGGAACATCTGATGTTAATCTTGATTGAACAAAATGAGAGAGAGCCATCCCAAATCTCTGCAGAGTCCCCCTGCCCCTAGGGTTACTTTTGTATTAATTTCATTTACAGGTATTGAGAATAGTTTCCTTAAAGGTGATCTGTGAAATCAAAGGTTTCTCCTTGCTTTGACGCAGTTAAGAGGCCAAAGCTTGTAGGGACTCAGTGAAGCACTCAATGAAGTCCAATTTTTTTTCTCTGCTCCTGATGGAAGTGCTATTGCATTTGGTGAGACATTCCCAAGTAATATCTACTGTTTACTCACTGTTATTTGCTGTTGTTCAGGCAGAGTGTACTTACCTCCCCAACCTGCAACAAATATGAAATTTGCCTCTGGCCCTTTAGATTTTATATTAACCTATTTTTCAGTCTTTAGTGAAGAAAATTCTTCTTGCTGGTCTCTCCTCAGTGCTGGAACTGGCAGCAGTCTGGTCCTGCCATCTTGTAGCCTCCCCATCAGCACTTCTCCGATTACTGCGAGGTGTTTTTTGTTCTTTACCGTGTAGCTCAACCAGAGACTCCCTGTCAGTCCTGACAGCCTGTCCGTAATGTGCAAGAGGTTGTTATTCTCTGCAGTGCCACGTGCCGTGTTTTGGGCTGTGTCTGTCTTCCAGTTGTATGCACAGAGGTACTGTCTTCTGTCTGCTTGCAAGGTGCGGTATCACAGGTGCATGCAGGACTAAGTCCTAAACCTGATTTTCTTGGGAATAAGACATGGAAGCCTCTTCTTCCTTTGTACACAGGTTGCTCTAGTCAAACAGACCAGGGAGGTCAGGCCTGGAGATGTGGGTGTTGGTGGCTGGAGCAGCTCACCAGAGCCACTGCTCATTTATAGTGCCAGAAATCTTACCCTCAGATGATCCTGCCTTATTGTGGCAGTAGCTTCGTCTGCTGCCTGCCTAGACTGTCACAGAGCTTTCTTGCAGCTGGGAGGGGGATGAGGAACAGGAGAAATATGGAATGAGGAGCAGCAGCAGCAGGTTTTGACAGTAGCTGGAGAAGGCTGGCTTGCCTGCAAATCCCAGCAAGTCTACTTCTAGTTCTGAAGTGAAAATACATGATGAAATCTCAGGCAGGGAGCACTTCACACAGCCTCAAACACAGAGAGGCAAGGCAAAGAGAAAGAGGAGGGTGTGTTTTCTTCAGTGTCTTTATGAGTGATCTCACCCAGTATCATCCACTGATGGTTTTTTCCCAGGTATTTTTCACAATTCTGGATTTTGTTTTGATTTTTTCTGTTTCCGCAGACATTCTCTGCAATTGTGTGAGCAAGAAGAATAGATGCATAATTTCTTCACATCCCCAATATTTACTTAGAGGGAAAGCTTCATGTAAGTGTACAGACAGATAAATAGACATAGGTGTGCAAAAACATGATGACTAAATATTGCAGGCTCAGAAACGGGCATCAACGGTGGAGCTATTTCCACAGATACAAACTGTCACTCTACGCATGTACTCTACCTGTCTAACTTCACTTAGACAGAATACTTCATTATTTTCCATAAGGAATAGAGGCTTTTGAACCCAGGTGTAACGCTTTTTAAAATGAGCTCTTGCATGCAGTGGCACGCCAGGAAAGGCTGCTGTGCTCTCATTCTGATCTACAGGTGTTTTAGACTGTAAGTGGCTCCATGTTCCCATTTGCAGCATGGTCCCTTCAGGCGCTTTTTATCCTGTGAGTATATTTTAATTACCTTGCACTGACCGTTGACTATCTCTGTAGTTACAGAATTACTGATCTCTCATTATGCAATTTGGTGTATGCATAATTATGAAATTATAGTGTGTAATTTATTCATTTTGAGACAGGCCTGTGATAAAATCCACAGCTGCTGCTTTCTCTAGGAAACCCTTTTTTTTTTACTTTAAAGGTTGAGTGGGAGGTTCCACAAAGCAGGTGAGGGGCTGTCTTTGCCTGGCAAGAGTGCACATCACATCTGTGCCAGGGCACAAGAGGCCAGAGCGGGTGGCTCCTGGTCAGACAGCACAGATGGCACAGAGACCTGCGCAATTCTTTCTAGCCAGTGGGTGTGAGGGCCAGCAGGATGTGTATAGCCAGTGTGCAGCCTTGTCATGCATGGGCACCCTGCACTCCTGCACGCAGGTCAGTCGCTGGCCTGATCGTTCCAGCGCTATTGCATCTTTGGTGCGGGCACTGCTGCCCACCGCCTCTGTCCCAGCCACAAACAGGATCGGGAACAGCTCTGCTATCCCATACAATCAGATAATTTATCTGTCTTAAAAATAGCCCAGGTAAATATTACACCAGCAGTGGTTTTGCGCTTTCCTAGCAAATGGCAGCAGGGTTGCCTTCCATGCTGCCTGTTTCTACCCCACCAAGATCAGCTAGGGCAAGGAGGGAGGGTATGGCAGCAGTCAGCGATCCCTGCATTTTTCTAGCAATCAGTATGGTTTATCTCAGATCTGACATATCTTTCCACACTTGGGTCTTAGTGCAGGTTTAGCAAGCAGATTGCTGTAGAATTCATTACAGAAGCCAGGCTGTTACTGCATTCAGATTTTGATAGGGGAATGGAAATGTGAAACAAAGGAAGCTGATAAAGTATGTCCTATGAATTGAATGTTAATGCTATTACAGGGCAACTACTTGAAGGATTGAGATGTTCTATTGAGAGCAGATCTGATCACAGGCCTTGAAGTGAATACAGTGCCTTTTAACTCCCATCTTATTTCCATTTAGAAGTAATTAGATGACTTTCAGATTCAAATGTGAATTATTTTGTGGTGACTTAGATTTTTATACAGACAAGGTATGAAAGCATCCCATTTTTTACTGTATCTACATTTTAACAGGAATTTATAATAAAATTGAAATGTTGCTCTTTATAGAAGCCTTATGTATTACTCAAGTGCTCTTTATAATTGGGATTGTTTTAGCTCCTAACATCAGCAACTATATTTTAACCCAGCCTCATACAATTACACATGATTAAAAGACAGAGTTAATTAAAAACCCCCCCATATTTAATTGACAAGGAAATCTATCAAAATCTGTTAAATAAACCTTTTATTTTTGATTTGTGTCTCATCAATATGGACCTGCCCAAGGAAATGCATGGATATTGGTGGAAATGCCAGGGTGAGTGCATTACAGGAACAGCCAGGACGCTGATTGTTCATGCAGTCATCTTGGGGAGACTGAAGTTCTCATCTCCAATTAGCTATTTGCCCTTTCTACCAGACCACTGCTGCTTCTATTCCGGTATCTCCTATTCTGATGTTTTTTCAGTGTGTTGGGAAAGAAAGATCAGGATTTGCTTATAGATTAGAAGCAGTTTTGGAAAAAAACTGTTTCCTCCTACTTTCCTGCCAGATTGAGTTGCTGTTTTCTGATTATCCCTAAGTCATTGCAATTGTAAAGAATGGAAAATGAACATGAATTATGTTTGACCCAAACTCTCAGTCTTGGCTTGCACACGGTACACACATCAGCCCTTAGGGTATCCCTTGGTGTCATAGCCTAAACCATTTCAAAGTCTGAGAATCATTCCATTTAATGCTGTTGTCACAGGTGATTAACATCATGAGCATCTTCCCATTGCAGTGTTTAATTATCCACTCTCAGCAGTGGAAGGGGAATTGCTTCGTGCTACCTCTGCTCTGGGTCGGGTGCATCTTTGAGCACTCTGCATGGCTGAGCTGACTGCTCCCCACATGGCCTGGAGATGTGTGGAAAGGGACAAATGCCTTCTGCTGTGAATTGCAGTGTAGCCCTGGGAACCCATACGGGAGCCTGTTGTGTATGTCCTCTAGCTTGTGTGTACGGTAGTGCAGGGCAGATGTTTTATGTCCCATGGAAAATGAATTAACAAGTCCCTTACTGGTGTTGGATGACAGCAGGACAAAGACTTTAGTAGAGTCCAGAAATGTCAGTAACTTAACACAGCTCTCGATTATCGGAGCAAACCTTGCCCTCTCTTCAACACTTTGACTGAATAGTGAATATTTAAAAATGTGAAGCAACCAATTAATTAGGAAGAAGACTCCTCTATGGCTGGATATTTCTTTTCTTGCAGCATATTTCTCCCTGGTCTTAGGCGTTATTTTGTTGTCTTTGATACCTCTTGATTGCATCTTGTTATCATCTTGTCTTCATTGGCTTTGTGGCTCGTTACACAAAAAGGGTGCTAATCTTTGTTAATTAGTTCCTTATTAGAGTCAATTGAGATTTGTAGCACAAGAAGTGAGCTGTATTTCTGATGATAAATAATTGACTGTCAAGGAATTCTTAGCGTGAAATCGTGTCAGTGTAAGTGATGATACTTTAATATTTTATGTGGGTTTGTATGTGTGTACTTCAGTACTTCTTGGTTCTTCCAGCTGCTGTTCCCAAGACTACTTCTTTTGTCCTGTATTTGTGTTACTACTTTGAACATAGCTTACCTTTCCAAGATATTTCTTTCTGTATTACATTCTATGATTTCATTACTTCATTGCTAGAGAGCTGTTTTGTTCAGAAAATTGCCTTCTGTAAATGACAGGAAGTACTTTTATTGCTTTTCACATTTGTCTTTTTTCTGTCCTTGTTTTTGCTGTGTCATAGGATTGGATATTATAAGGTCTTTGGAGAGCATTAATACCTGAAATGTTTTCTGGAGAACTGGGAATAGGAAATGGGACGTAAAGTTGTAGCACTTCTTCAAATCAGTGAGGATGCTCCTGTATTTCACCAAAAATCCGAGTCATTGCTCTGTACCTGCTCCCACTGGTGATGACCAAGGTCGCATGTTGTGCTGTCACTCACAGCTTACCTCAGGTGCTGCTCCTGGCTCGGGAGGGAGAACCCATGGTATCTGAGTGTAAGGAGTAAACCCCCTCTGTGCTTGCTTAGCTCTGGGTTGTACCCCAGAGATGAGCCTGAACCCAAACCGAGCCTTTTGCCTGACTTTCTGGTATGACACAGGGCTTTCCTGGGAGACAAAAGAAGATATGCTTTACAGCATTAATCCATATCAAAACAAACAAAACCTTAGGAGACTCAGCATTTTATGAGACCTGTGTTCCCACCCTGCTCTGCTACAGCTCCAATGCGTTGACCTGGGTAGCGTTCCTTTCTCCTCTGTAAAATTGGAATATAGACACCCTTGGGAGTATAGTGATGAACTGAACTATAAAGAAACTGGGTCTCAGTTTTTCAGCCAGTGCTAGTGGAGAATTGTCTCAGGCCAGAGTGGGCACCTCTGCATCAGGGCTTCGCTGTCCTGGTATGTTTGTATAGAGAAAGGCAACTATCATTGTATGCTCATACACATGTATGTGTAACCTATAATTTAGTTTTTAGTCTATTTGTAGTCTAAATACTTGTATCTATTTGTTTTGATAATATGCAGGGCTCAGTGAGATGCTAAGTGTCCCTGCTGTGCTGTGTCACGGTCAGCAGAGTTGTGTGGAAGCGTGGGACTTCCCTGCGTTCATCTCTCTGATGGAGCCAGGCGCAGCCTCCTGCAGTGCTCTGCCTTGCCGTAGTGCATTCATTTCAGTAGTACTCCTCATAATTATGTAGATTACTCCTTTGTAGAAGGGTTAGGGATGTTCTTGATATGGGTATCCTGATCTGGGAGATACGCAGCTCTTGGTGAGAGCTTCGATTTAACATGTTTCTTTTCCCAAGAAGAAGCAGAGAGCATAGTATGGGTAGTGTTTCAAATTAAGGGTGGTTTGCCACGTGAAAGAGAAGTGGGGCAAAAAGCCTGAAAGACTTAAGAGAGAGAAGTGTCAGTTTGAGCTATACTTGGTTAAGAAATCCTTGGGTTATATGTTCCTCTCAAGTACTGTAATGCTTTGCATATCATCAACATACATTTTGCAGAGCAGAAAAGTAAGTCAATTATTTTAGTCCCAATGATAAATTTTGAAGTAGTTTAGGTAGCTTACTGCTTGTTTTCTATTTCCTTACATTACGAATGGAGACTAGAGATGGCCCCCAAATATTTACTTTATGATTTGCTTTTTGTTGTCCAGCAGTACATTAATTTTATAAAACTACCAGAAAATTTCTTCTGTTCAAATAGCACCCATAGCAAAATTATTATTGTAATTCTCCCCATAATCACATTTATTTTGAAGATTGCTTTGAAATTGTGGATGGGCATTCTGAAGTGGGTTAATTCTATGAAGTTATATAGCTGAACTTTTTAATTTTGCAGAAAGGTCAGATCTCTCTTTTGCTAAAATCCTATGGGACTTCTACCTTCAAGAAGCTGCAGCTTCAGTCCAGCATATTGGCCCCTAGCTGCTTGTTCTCTAAACAGCAGGATTTATCTAAGTAAATATTGAAATTCAAAGACGGGCATGTGGGAATCATGCTTGGTATCCAGGGGGTGTGCTTGCTTCAGCAGAATTGCTCCAGTATTCCCATGCCATGCTGAACCCCACTCATTTATCTAGTGTGTACTCACATGAGGGAGGGCACCTACCAGTCAGATGCTGACACCCCTCCACAGGCAAGTGTGTCGGCAGCAGCATGGGCTGTGCTACAGCTTTGCAATTAGTTCATATGGAAAAGCATTTTTAAAAGAGTCCACTGTACCTGCAGCTGATATTGATCATATTGTGTACAAATCTGTAGAGCCTTCTGATACAAAATTCGTCCAAACTTTAATCATAAAATTACGTTCTTTCACTGCACAGTACATAACCTGGTTTGTACCAATTTATCAGTCTTCCTGCTTACCTTTCTGTCTCTAATCTCTCTAATATACTGTGTGAACCATGGTCTGGTCTCGGAGCTTTACATCACAGTTTGTGAGTTTTACCATTTCTTTTGAGCAATATAATTTCACAACAAACAGATTTAAAAAAATAACAATACAAGAAATCAAATGCTTATAAACAGGCTAACCTCTGGGCATTCCATTTTACTGTATGGTTGTTGGAACTCATCTGCAAAATAATGCTGTGTTATTTCTCAAGGATATGTACCAAAGTCTAAAATAGTTTTGGTATTTGAATTACTGAAGAATCACAGCACATATCAAAACGATGTTTTGCTTTTGAAATGCTGCATGCAGAGTGATGCAGATTTAAATAGCGCATAAGGTATTTTGACAATGAAATTTTTTTTAAGACATAAACTGAATGTTTGTGAGTTATGAGCTTTATCCTCAGTAGTCAGAATAATGCATTTATCCCCATTAGTGCAGAAGAACTCATCAGTCAGAGTGGCAAGATATGATACTCACATGTACGCGGATGTACATACTCTTCCTACTATCAACCGCATAGTGGTATTTAGTTCATTATCTTTAACCATACTGGTGAAAATCAGCATAGGTCCCATTACAGTCTAGTGAGATAAGCTGCTTAGCTCCAGCTGACTCTTTAGCCCATAGTGATAAGTTGGGAATCTTACGGTCTTGAATTTTGTATTAATAAGACAATTTGTGGCAATTTCTCAAAGGTTATTTCTGTGCTACAAGTTGGAAGTCAGTAATTGAATAAAGATACAACCTGGTGTGGGCATATTGACTCTTTCCAGTGCTGAATATTCCAATTGTGTGTGCTCTAGCGAGTGCTGTTGCTCCTGGAGCACAGAATTTCAAATAAAAATAAATAAAATTTAAAAAAAGGGAAGAGCAGTGTGGGGTAGCCAGTATCTTGGAGAAATGTATATATTACCTGTGCTTTTTAAGCTCTCCTTTGAAGCTTTCTGTGAGACACCTTCTGTAACCCGGTTTTCAAAGTGAGAGAAACCTCTGGCACTGAGCAGCTTGAGCTGAACATGGAAAATGCTGTGAAGCCAAACCAAGCAGTGGTTGGGACAGGGTACTGCCTCCATTCTCTGCATGTTCCTCTTCTGCTGGTTCTTGCTGCATGAGTGTAACTTGCTGCAGTGTTTAACAGAAGATGTCACCAAAAGGTCCTCTTAATCCAGGAGTGACTGCTAATTAGTAGATGAACTTGCAGAATGGGCAGACAGCTGGTCCTCTGTATACCTTCTGAGTCTCTGTTCTGGACATGGAACTATGTGCATAAAATTAACATTATAGTCTAACATTTGAAGCAAAGGTGTCATCAAGGGACAATTCCTGTGAAAAGAAGACGCCTCATCTTAATGGTTGCCTATCTGACAAGTTAAGAACATTTTTACAGTGAAACTAAAGAATTAAGCACAGACCAGGACAAAGTCACAGTCTTGTAAAATAATAATAAAAAAAGATTATAAAAGAATACATTAGCACCTGTCATTTAAAAAATGATGAATCCTGAACTGAAGACTGTTGTGAATAAGATAAGGATGCAGCCCTCCAAGAAATACTTCAGGGGATTTCTTTTAATAAGACCTGAAATATATGCCTTGGGCATAAGACCACAGAACAGAGATTTGAAAGCCTCGAGCCACTTTCTTTTTTGCCATTGTAATTTGACCCAGCTATTGTATTTAATCACTGAATATGAGGTAGCTACAAGTTACCATCCCTCAAATAACTTTTTAGAAGTTCAATAATTGGAAAAGTTTCAGCTGTTTCCCATCATGGCTAAATGGTTGGGAAAATACAGTTACAGCCCTTTCTTGAGCATTTCTAATGTAGAAAGGCACTTAATTGGGAACCACCCATTCCCAGTTGTTCGTTAGTGGCACGTGAAGGGGAAAACAGATTTCAGAGTATTAAGATGTTTCAGTGAGGTGCCTAAGGGAAGGTAGGAAACACTTGACATGCAGTGAACCCAAACTTACAGGAATCCGATACGCTTATCTCACTAAAACCTTAGGTAGTTTTGTGCCAGTGGGAGCTGAAAGTGCTTAGCCTTGTGTGAACAATCTCAGAGATTGCAATTTACTCCTGCACAGAGGGCTGCTGGAAAGGGCCTGGTGGTTATAGTGGATGCCAAGTTGAAAATGAGACAACAGTGTGTTCGATTGCAAATAAAGCAAACCACATACCAAGATACATTGCAAGGGGTAAAGTTGGAAGATAAGGGAAGAAGGCAGTGCATGTCTATGGTGGGTTGACCCTGGCTGGACACCAGGTGCCCACCAAAGCTGCTCTATCACTCCCCCTTGTCAACAGGACAGGGGAGAGAAAATATAACAAAAGGCTCGTGCGTCGAGGTGAGGACAGGGAGAGATCACCAACCAATTACTGTCACAGGCAAAACAGACTCAACTTGGGGAAATTAGTTTAATTTATTGCCAATCCAATCAGAGCTGGATAATGAGAAAATAAACTCAAATCTTAAAACACCTTCCCCCCACCCCTCCCTTCTTCCCAGGCTCAACTTCACACCCGAATTCTCTACCTCCTTCCCTCTGCAGCACAGGGAATGGGGGTTGCAGTTGTTTCATCACATGTCTCTGCTGCTCCTTCCTTCTCAGGGGGAGGACGCTTCACACTCTTCCCGTGCTGCAGCATGGGGTCCCTCCAACAGGAGACAGTTGTCCACAAACTTCTCCAACATGAGTCCTTTTCACGGACTGCAGTTCTTCATGAACTTCTCCAGCATGGGTCTCTTCCATGGAGTGCAGTCCTTCAGGAACAGACTGCTCCAGCATGGGTCCCCCACGGGGTCACAAGTCCTGCCAGCAAACCTGCTCCAGCGTGGGCTCCTCTCTCCATGGGGCCACAGGTCCTGCCAGGAGCGTGCTCCAGCAGGGGTTTCCCACAGGGTCCTGACCTCCTTCAGGCATCCACCTGCTCCAGTGTGGGGTCCTCCACAGGCTGCAGGTGGATATCTGCTCCACCGTTAACATCCATGGGCTGCAGGTGGATATCTGCTCCACTGTGGACCTCCATGGGCTGCAGGGGGACAGCCTGCCTCACCGTGGTCTTCACCATGGACTGCAGGGGCACCTGCAGGGGCCACATGGGCAATCTCTGCTCTGGCAACTGGAACACCTCCTCCCCCCTCCCTGGTCACTGACCTTGGTGTCTGCAATGTTGTTCCTCTCACATATTCTCACTCCTTTCTCCAGCTGCAGTTGTGCAGGTTTCTCCCCCCACTTCTTAAATACGTTATCCCAGAGGCACTGCCACCCTTGCTGATGGGCTCAGCCTTGGCCAGTGGCAGGTCGGTCTTGGAGCCAGCTGACATTGGCTCTGTCAGACATGGGGAAAGTTTCTGGCATCTTCTCACAGAAACCACCCCTATACCCCTCCTCACTACCAAAACCTTGCCACGCAAACCCAATACAATGTCTGTTCTGACTTTGTTCTTGTTATGGGAGAATCAATGCGGACCTAAGGAATTTTTGGTTTGATTAACGATATATGTACTATCTGATTCCAAGCATGTTTATTTGCATTAGCTCACGTAGAGTACTTTAGTTTGGGCTAAATACATGAGCTTGGTTTGAGAATACTTGAGCATTGCTTGGATAAAATGGATGAAGTATTAAAGAACAGGCTTCCAAAGCACATTTCAGACAGTGACTATGTGTCACCTTGAATATCTTATTGTAATACTGAAGAAAAGGTTGGATCAACACTTGTCAGGAAAGCAGTGGTAGCAGAGGATTGTTGAAGGTGAAGCTGATCCTCCCTTGGATCAAGGGAGTGGTAAAGATGATCTCTACAGGTACCTTACCATTTTCTGTTGAAGAGATTCGTCGTTGCTCGGTTAAAATGTAGCAATGATAATATGTCTAGCTATTTTTATTTCTCTGTCTGTCATTAATTCTGCTCCTGAGACCCTTTCAAACTAAAGATCCCTGAAGCATGAGGAGATCTCCACTACATAAGAAGATTTGGCAGGGGGTGTGTGTATGGGTGTGTGCGCAATCTGTGATCATGTCGGTCTCATTGCAGTCTTCATAATACTCAGTGTACTGAGTTGCCCACTTATTTGGCAGTTAGGATTATGACCAACAGTTGTCCAATTGATTTTAATGTACCTTGTTCTTAGAAATTTGAACATCCTGTTAGTTGTTTACAGTGGGATCCTTTGAAAAAGTTGCAGATTAATGTATCTCTTTATTGTAAAAATCTTACTAACAGGAACAACATCCAAACGCACAGTTTGTTTGGGAGTTAATAATGTCATTCTCCATGCTGTCCTCAGGCAAGCAAATGACATTTTGAAATATTAGATTTTAAAATGTATGAAAGACCCTGCACCCAAATTATTGCAGAAAATCAAAAACATTGTCTGTTACATTAATGTCTTGATTCGAGACTCTGTGAAACTATTTTATGAAATTTACAGCTGCAGTTCTCCTGCAGACAATCATGATTTATTAAAAAGTTCATGGAAATAGACAGGTTCTGTGTGAACCTTCAAAACAAGACCAAAAGGATTATGAGTTTGAGTTTGGCTGGAGAACACATTAATCATCTTTTGGAAGTTATTGTTTAACAGTAGTATGCGGGATAGTCTCTTAGAATTTGAGTCAAACATTTAAGGAGGGATTTATTTATTTATTTGCAGTTTCACTGGGGGAGGCAACGCTTATGGAAGGCCCTTCTGAAATTGTGAAGGTTTTTCATTCTGAGTTTTGTCCCGTGTCTGTGAGAGATGGTTGGAGATAGCAGAATGACAACTTGTGGATATTTTTAGGCTTATGCTGGTTAATAATACTATATTTATACCAACCATTGGAAAGTCACTTTATAAATTGGCAAAAAGTTGCCCACTATCAGAGCTACAATAGGGCAGCTGTTACTGGTTATTATGTTTCCTCAATCTTCCACCTATTGAGTCATTCTAAAACAAAGCCAATGAGGGAATTCATGTTTATCTTATGCTTTGAGTTAAAATATACACATCTGAACAATGTGAGTTTCCTCAGTTCAGGAAGTAACATCTCTCTTCTGTGAGGCTGAAGAGCATCTGAGCCAACTACAAATTATTTTGCATATCATGCCATAACACTTACTATGGTGTGCCTAAGAGGCCACCAGAAAGGGTGGGCTCCACTCCTCACACTCTGTTTTCATGGGGTAGTTTTACTCCACCTTGTGTAGCTGCATTCTCTGTTGGTCTGCAGGGAGGGTAGCTGTCATACTGCAACATGCACCTGAACTTTGCCATTTTAAATGGCTTGAGAGAATGCCTCCCTCCTGAGTGCTTGTGTTTGTGGAGTCTCAGGATGACAGCGAGGAACTGTGAGAAACCAAGATGAAGAGACAGCCTTTCACACAGCAGTTGCACAAAAATGACAAGAAAAGCAGGACATGCACTTCAGTTTTTCAGTTTCATAGCCTTCATACTGACAATACACCAGTTTTCCTCCCTCCTGTATGTGGAATACTTTAAACTTAACGAGATGCGTTGCATCTTTACAAGGACACTCCTCGTGCTATAGAAAATACTTGCTGAGCAGTGGACTCAGTTGTTTTCTTTCTAAGATTTGCACATGTCATGGTTATCTCACTTTTGTGGTAGATCCTTAAAATAAAAACTCCCTTATGGTTCAGGCTCATACAACTCTGGTGTAGATTAATGCATCTTGTCTTCCAATGTGAGAAAACTTTTACCATTTGGACTCCTCAGACTAGAATTAATGCAGATATGAATGCAGATACCTCCATTTCTGGAAGGACATAGAAAACAGTGAAAATACTGAGTACAGTCCTCAGAAGAAATCCTCTCTCCTCTCATTTTGTTAGTCTCAGAATAAAAGCTAGATTCTAAAAGGGGCCTCAATGTAAAATGTAAATGAACTTAGGCCACATTAGTAGCAGGTTTCAGATTTTTAAATCTAAGAATGTTGGAAGCTGCTGGCGGGACTTTGCTTAAAAAACAAGTTTTCACATAGCTTTGATGCAATTGCTCATGAAATGAAAACGGAAACCACTGCCTACTGACCAGTATGGATGCACAGTTCAGGGCTGTGCAGTGGATATGTGTTGGGGCTCCTTTCACCTTTACCTTATTCTATCCCTTGACTGTATTCAGGTCTGAAATTCTGATTTAATTTGGAATATTGCAGCAGCTCGTGTGCATTGTGTAATTAGTGATTCTAAACTCCATGACCTGAGACTCATTATACTGCATGCAGTGTTCTTTGTCAAAAGGGCAAGAAGGGGCATACGTTCAATATGGATGAAGCTATCTGTATGAAAGTCTGTATCTGCACCAGCGAAGGATGAGGCCATTTGGTAGTCACAGCTGAATTTTGGCTAAGTCAAAATGTTCACTTGCCTGCATGTTCCCCACATGCCGGTGAACAAACATCAGCATAATCAAGCATGAAGTAAGAGCCCCAGTTCTCAGATGAAAGAATGAAGGCAGATTTGGATTCATCACCCACCCAGGCGTATCATTATGGAGTTCAATCCTTATCTCTGAGATACTGTGGAGTATGTACAACAGCTTCTGCAAACCGTTGTGCTGCCGATTCCTGCACAGACCTTAAGGACTCATTCTCTGCCTGCTCATGTAAATCAGCACAGGGACTGTGCAGTGCTCTCTTTACAGCATGGGGATAGGTGAGTGACATGTTTTAGTAAATTTTACAGTATCCAAAAGGCAAGGCTACCATATGATACACTTCCACTCAGGAGACATTAGTTTTTGCCACAGAATTTGTGTTTCCTAAAGGAAAACGTTAGTCCATGGCCGTGTCGCATAAGCAAATCCAGGTATTAGAATTGCTGCCCACTTTGTTGTGGGTTTTTTTCCTGTTTGAGTGACTTTTCTTTCTCAGTGGAAATCCCATTTAGCTTAAACTTGTTTTTTTCCCAAAGTATGACCTCAAGCTAAACTCTTTTGCTTATGCTGCTTTTTTTGCAATGGTTTAAGCTGAAGTTAACCTTCCTATTAGCATTTTAATGGAAAAAGAGATTCTACCACTTAGCAAGGAGTTTAGTCTGCTTTCAAATGGCAACATGGTAAAGGTATGAAATGCTGCTTTCCAGTGTTCGCAGATTCCTTCTTTTCCTACAGCAAGACTCTTTTTATTGATATAAACAGGAACAGCATTTGGCAGGGTCATCTGTTTCAGTCATTTCCTTTATAACCACATCAAATATTTCACATTATAAGCTAGTCAGTCTTGTTTTAAATGAAACTGAGGTTTTTTTGTCCCTACTTTTTTAGTCAAAGCCTATTCTAAATGCTCACTGGTGGTTAAAATACCTCTTCATAGCTTAAATGAATTCATGGTCAATTATAGCCACTTGTTCCAGTGCCAATAATGTCCTTTAGCTGAAACATTGTTCTTTTAAGTGAAGATGACTTTCCAGATAGGATTTTGTTGCCATAGTCCTTCCTTACAAATGTCCCCGTTGTGTGACACCGTACGGGGAGCTCTTTCCTTAGCGGGCATCTGAAAGTGGGTCAGGGCATTGTATGCCTAAGTAAATAATATTACATGTACTGTCAGCTTTCCAAAGGTACTGCGGGGTCTTTCTAACACCCTCCCAAAATAGTAGAGTATAAGCCATGTGAAAATCGAACGGCAAACAGTAGATTTGTTATACAGGCAAGAATTATTTATTAAAAGTTCCCAAGACAATAAAGACTAAAATAAGGGTTATAATAATAGCTTTGCTCCTGCCTTGCTAGGGTTTCCATTAGACGTTAATTCTATTATTAAAAATTAAATTTGTTTTATTTATGATCCTGTTTTCTTAGAAGACACCTATTGTTCAAAACAGGCCTCGCCTTATTAAAAATTCAGAGCATTATCCAGATCGGTTGTCAAGCTGGATATATTAAACCAGGATATGTTTTAACAATAGCAGGTACAAAGTGATGTGCCCAGCAAGAAGGGGAGCCAGGCAGAACTACAAAGTATGTCCCAAAAACCTGAAGCACCCTCATGGGCCCGGGGTTGAGAGCAGGTTGTGGCGCTGTGTCGATGGAGCCACAGGGGTTCCTTGGTGTGTGACCAGGGCAGTTGTTGGCAGGAAAAGG
Organism: Burhinus oedicnemus; assembly: GCA_008921705.1. Lineage (NCBI taxonomy): Eukaryota > Metazoa > Chordata > Aves > Charadriiformes > Burhinidae > Burhinus > Burhinus oedicnemus. Next base: position 2,091,784 of record VFFE01007244.1, read on the forward strand.
CTGGTGATAAAAGCCTGTCGAAAGAGCTTAATATTGAAAGAATTTAATCTCTCTACCGATAAAAGTACTGGGAAGGTGCCTTTCTGATGGTGTATTTGGTGCCTTCACATAGAAGAGCTCACTAACGGTCACTGAAAAAGACAAAACAGAAGCTAGAAGGTGCCAAGTGAAGCCAGACAGGTTCATACAGGACACAGTAGGGAGTTGCTAACACTGGAGTAAAGTGTCCGTGTGACAGTGACGGTGCTGTCTCCATCCCCTGGCCTCTCCTGGCTAGAGGGGGAGAATGAGCATCAGCACATGCCAGCCCCTGGGCTCTGGCGAGGGGTGGCATCTGCAAAGTGCGCTTATGTGGAGATAGTATGAGTGTGTTGGTTTTTTACTATGCTGTCTGGAAGAACAGTTGATAGAAAGCTATGTTTTTCTTGTAAATTGGTTGAATAATAGTGTATTTGGGGAAGATGTTGGATCTTGCACACAGGTATCTGATGAGGCTATGTTAAAGGACAGAAACCTCCATCTGCTGTATGAGAGCAGTTCAGCGTGTCAGAATAGCAGGTCATCGGGGCTTGTGTGACTTAACTGTGCCCAGAGCTATTTATATTCTCTTATTGAGAGCAAGGTCTGCAAAGCTCCTGTCCTGAAGAATCAAAGATTTGAATACAGGAAGATTTCCAACCAAAAGGTGAATATTGAAGCGGTAAATTAAATTTAGTTATAAGAGGATAAACATACATTGTCAGGCACTACACCTCTTCCTATGCCTGCTGTTTCGGTGTTGGGGGGGTTGCTAATGTTGCATTACATTAATGTAAAAGTCTTTTGTGAGGCAGGGTGACTGTACCTGAGATTATCCACTCTTACAGAGGAGAAAGTAGCTGTTAATGTAATGTATTTTCTGGTTTGGATAAAACATTTTGAACAGACGGATTGCAGATTTTCTAAATCTCCTTTCCTTCCTTTTAAACAAAAAAATCATGAGGAGAAAAAAACCACTAAGACTGTAGGTTAGCTCTTGAGATCACCCTTACTGGTTTGAGTTGTAGTGTAATAATAATAATAATAATAATAATAATTTGAAGTTACACCATATTTAATATTCATTAAAAGAATTTCAGAAAATTGTGATATCTTTGCCCATTCTGCTATTCAATGGTATCAATTTTGTCCAGTTTTCAAAATTATTCATTTTAAAGAAGACGTTTACAGGTTGCTGATTTTTATATGTTTTGATAAAGGATTGTAACCACAGGCAGGTACCCCAAATTCCCACATATAAAACTGTCATTTTCATTTGAAATAGCTCAAAAGTACAATCTCAACCACTTGATTCAGCCCAAGTTTTTCTTAATTGGGGTCAGGATTTTGACCTATGAAGCTGGTAGTTGTGTCCTAAGTTGTACTTGCTTGATTTGTCTGCATTCAGGAAGCAAAATTAGAGGCATGTAACATGACTTCATTGCGGATCACTTACACAAGCGGAATGTTGTTAGTATACTGGTGCAAAGTAACTGGTGTTTGCCAGCTGCTGCTCTTTGACTGTGCTGTGCTAACAGACTGTTGACTTTGTGTATATGTAATGATTTTTTCAAAGAGTCGGTGATCATTGAGGCAGCAATAATTGGCACCAGGGAAACCTTTCAGCAAGCCTTCCCTAGCAGTTAGCAACGTGTTGATTTTCACTGGTTTTTAAATAGCTAGAAAATGTGCTAATTTTCAGTTGTGTAGTAACACAGTTAAAAATGCTATGGAGACTTGGAGGGGTGGGCTTAATGTTGGGCAAGATCTTGACAAGTGGGCAGTGTGTACTGATGAGACTGAGAATGAACTATTGTCTCAGACTAACTGGGTAGTGGAAGAATAGGAGGTCTTGTTTGTAAAGAAAAAGCAGTAGGAGGAGAAAAATTCACAGCCAAAATCATTGTAATGAACTGAGAATGGAAGTAAGTGAAGCAAACTGGCCAACTTGGATTATTTAGGAGCCAAGCATCCTACCATGCTGTTCAACAAGAAGCACTGGGCTTCAAAATGAAGATCCACTAGATCCAAAGCCCAGGCTTGGGATGTTATCAGTTTAAGGGTATGTTGGGTTCTGTGCGTGCATGACATACAAGGGACATCTGCAAGTGTTTCATCTGACTGTGGGATTATGTTTGCTTATCACTTGCAAACCTGTCCATCATCATTATTTACCACTTAGGGCACCACAGCCCCCAGGGACAGAAGCCAATGATTATAGCTGGTGCACACCAGGGTCAACAACATTGCACTGAAAATATTCCTCAACCAGCTTGCAGTAGTTCAGTGTCTGGGATGACTACGGAGAGCTGCTGACTGGAGCGCTCAGTAGGGAGAACATTTATGCAGTTTTCATCAGAGTAAATGCGCTGAGCTGTGCGGGTCTTGTACCTGCCTGCCATCTTTTCTAGCACCAAGACTGAATACCACTTCTCAGGAAGCATTCAAACCAGCGCAGGCTGGAGGTGACAGGCATCCTGATGAATTTTGGATCCCTCTGTCAAGATCCATGTGGGTTCCACAGGTGTGTCCTTTTAGGAAATAGGCATAGACATTTAAATAAAATGCTGAGCTCCCATTCCTAGTGAAGGTGAATGTGATTTGGACCATCCTTGTGACCTTACAGTTCCATGTGAGAGGGACAGATGGTTTATGACATGCTCATAGCTCATGAGTGACACAAGCTGATGTTTCATACTGCTTCTGCTCATTCTGTTTGGTTCACAGAGGCATCAACAAGCAGAACATAATCGCTTACATTTGGGAGAGATCGTGGATCTTTTCAGATGACCCTGTCTTTTGTGTTCCTACCTGTTAGCCAGATTTACAGCAGAGCCAGGATGGGTTACTTTCCTACCTGTCCCCAGATCCTTTGAGAGCATTGTACAGCATTGTTGGGTCTAGTTCTGTTCAAAGTAATGGCCTCCTTTACCCCATAGAAATGGGCCTTATGCCTTTTGTGTGATCTTATAAGGGAAATAACACTAATGAAGAGGAGAATGGCAAGTCTGTTTTTCTTTAGTGGTGTTGTGCTAGTATGTCATGCTAGTATAACTAGTATGACATGCTTGTGTCATAGTCAAAACTCCTGCTGCATATGGGTTTATTATAAATGTGCCACTTAGAACAGCTTGACCTGGGATTTGCCACATGCATATTTCAGGCTGGGAGTAGTCATTACTTGCCCACATCTTGGAAGCTGATGATTTATAAATTTCAAATGTACAAAAGAATTAAAGGAAAATAAGAGTCACCATTTGGGTACGCCGCGCATTTCAGGTGTATGTGAAGTGCGTGTCCAGCCCAGCAAGGTCTTTGCAGAACAGAGAACTGGTTCACGCTCATGCTAAATGTCAAGCATATGCAATGGCTGCAGGTCTTTGAGCTAAGGCTCAACGAAAGACTAGGCTTAGGATTTGGATAGGGTTAGGACAGAGGCAAAGCCTACTGCTCTAATTGGAGTGGGGCTGAGGAGGGGCTGCCAAAGGAAAACAGACTGTTCTTCTGGAGCTTCCATCAGAACCTTTCTTGCCAGAGCTGCAGCTTTGTTCTTCAGCATGTGCCGATGACTCCTTTCTCACAGAGGCCGCGTTCTGCACAATGCTACGTGGCAGGCAGTCTTGGCTGGCATTAGCTCACAAGCTGGTTTTGTTGCTTATTTTCTATACGAAGTCCATGGAGGCTGCAGTTGCATCTGTAATATCATTGGAGCTGGTATGAGTTTGGAGCAACCCTATGCCATGGTGTTCAGGAGCAGAAATTATCTGTCAAGTGGTGTCACTAAGTAGAGATAGGAAGTATTCCCCTTTGTTCCAGTCTCAAAATACTACTGCAGTTGTCTTACTCCTGCTTTTCCCGGCCATAGCTTTAACACATTGTAGAGTAGAAGTTCACCCATTTACCTTAAATGTCAGTTTGAAACAGGTTGTACATTTGGATAAGTGAACAAGGAACTGTCAAACTGCATCTCTACATTTTTTCCATCTTCTGTTTCAGTTTAGGCAATATCTCAAATCTGTTTGTCTGTTGTATAGGTTTGGATTTCAGCATAGGGTTTTCCTGAGCCTCATTCACATAAGTATCATGTCTTGCAAGATGTCCAATCTTGAATGGCTCTTGTCTTAGAGGCCTTAGTCTGCCAACCCAAAGGAAGCCTACTTGTGCAGGAACAGGCAGTTACGTGAGAAAGAATACCTACAGCTGAGTTCTGCAAGGGATGGGAGGTTCCTCCTTTGAAAGCTATGACATGGGAGATACAGATAGTAGTTTGGTTTTCTCCAGATTCCTCCAGAATTTGGGTTTTTTTAAAAAAAACAAAAGCAAAAGTTAAGGCTGTAGCTACTGCAGCTGTGAAAGAAGCTTTCAAAACTAACGTGAGTTTAAATTAGGAAGTTTTATCTGCCTGAATCTGAAGCTTGAAAATATAAGAGTCATTTAGGCAATTCAGTTGCTTAATGAAATAATGAAAGCATCATATGAAATTATGCAAAACCAGGGGAAATTCAATATCCTGAAACCCCACACCTAGATTAATCAAATTAATGGCAAGGTATAAAAGGACACATTTGGGAGATTATGTAGAAATTCAGCTATGTAGCATTTTGAGAGCCTTGCAAAGGGAAGATGAGCCTTTGCTAAGTGCTGTATGGCAATTTTCTCAGTACAGTAGTTAAATATAATATTTTAAGGAAAATAAGTGATGTGATTTTTTTCTTTTTTTTGCCTACAAACCTCCTCAACACATTTGTTTTAGATTGCAGGAAGTTAAATGTACTTCAAAGATATTGCCTTAATTTTCTGAAGAAAAATACATGCCTATGTTTCATATAGGACAAATGTCACACCAGGGTGTTCCTATTTGGGGAGAAGAGGTATGTTACTCTTCCTTTCTTTTTTTTTTTTTTTCTTCCATCTAAAACTGAATTTGACATTAATTTACAAACAGTTTCAGGCAACCAATAACACATTTCTTTTCCTTCATAAATCATTTGTCTGAAAAAATTAACTGGGCTCCTGCCTTGAATATTTGAGAACTGCCCAGTGTTCAAACAGTGTGAAAATATAATTGGAATCTCCTAGTTTCTGCTTCTTCTCACTATCGTATTTTAAATAGAACAAACAATATGTGGAAGCGAAAAAGGAAAGGAATTAAAACCTGAGAGGGGTGAAATCTGGGAAAGGATGTAATACACCCAAAACTTATAATGAAATTTATGAATTTTAAAATGTACTTGCTAAGAGTACCAGCAAAAATATGAACAGTAAGAATCAGGTACCCTACTGCCAAACTATTACCCCCTAAATTTGGGATGTTGGAATTCAGGTGCCAAATTTACTCTTCTCTGTACCAGGCTGCTGTGCCAGCACTCAGAGTCATCCCTCTCACACCACAAAAAGTCAGGAGAGTCTAAAACCATAAAGGATCAAGATAAATAGCAACATGACGATAATCAGCCCGAAACTTCTGCTTGCCCTGAATGTGCTCACTTGTGAGACTGCAGCCTCATCTCTCGAAGGAAACATCTCCAGATGAAGTTTACTTCACTAGAGTGGTTCAGACTGGAAAGTTTCCTGATCTGAGGGTTTTTCCCTGCTCTTAAAACCATGCTTCCCCTACAGCAGTCCAAAACCCACTGATTAATATGAGACTGGGCCTTTCCCTAGGGCTTGAGGAAAGCACTGCTTCATTGGTGGTGGAAAGCTTGCTCCCATAAGGGCATCTTGTCAAAGTCCACATCACACATCTCAGTTTCCTGTACAGAGAGTCCCTCAGGGAAATGCTCCATCCTCAAATCTGTATGCTTATCTCAGTGCATCTCTGACAGTCCCCATGGCTTGTACTTGTACTGTACGTGCATCTCCTGTTCCCACCTAGGATCCCTCAGACTTGTTTCCCAAAGGAGATATTTCAGTGTGTGGTATTGGTAAATCATCTTTCTAAGAGGCAGAGGGAAATGGAAAGGAGGAGGAAGGGGGCTTGTGTGCCATTGGAGGGATGGAAGGAGCACACTCGATGATTGTGATGTTTGCTCCCACAGTAGTGCAGGTTTGGAGATTTTGAGCATTCCCCAGTGGATGCCACTTGCCCTGATCCAGATTTTCCAAATATGCTGACACAGCAGAGATGAGCACCAGAAAGAAACACGTGCTCCTCTGAAAACGCTTCACCAAAGCCTGTTTTTCTTATGACTGTCATCAACAGTGATCAGTGTACGAAAGAGACAGTGACATCTCTTGAGTTAAGATAATATGAGGAAAGAGAGAGAATCAGCAAGTTTTCTCACATGCACCCTAAGCTCCTACCAAGCCAGTTTGCCTGCCCTGGCCAGCTCAGCTTGGCCATGGTAAAGAGCATCTGCATCAGCCTCCGTGGTCAAGGTGAGCACAGAGACTCCTGACCCCAAGCTGCCTGCTTCCCTCGTGACTCACATCAGGCTCTAATTCAGGTTCTTTAACCTAAAAAAATAGGGCTGCAGAATAATCCTTGATGGTTTGTTTCCATTTCAAGTAAGCATAAATCCTATTGCCTAAGTCCTAGTGCTGTGAGCGTTGTGCTGCTGGGGGCTGGGTGTCGAGAACTCTGATTGCCTCAGAGGTAGTTTGCATATTATTAAAGGAAATGTCAGACTGCCAGCCAAAGATGGAGAGATGGTAGTTTGTGACAGACGTGTTTGTAAAATCTGGGAGGAAAATACTGGGGAGGAAGATGGGGCGAGAGAATTAGCTCTGTGTATTGAAAGTGACAACATTTAGTATTGCTAGCAGGAAAATGTATCGTATTAAGTTAATGTACTGTATTATGGGGTGCTTTTATACAGCAATTTGGCACTCCTGCTGAAGTTTTGTATTGGGAAGTAATAAAGAAAATTCTAGTGTAAAATATGCTACCTTCAACACTCATAAAACATGCCATACTTTAAAGGACCCAATCCTGTACATATCCACAGAAATGGAAGCTTTGCCATTGACTTCTGCAGAAGCAAGGTCAGGTATAAAATGACCAATTAAATAGGATTCCAAGAATGATTTATTGTCCCCACGATATTCATTTTCACCCCATTAGTGTTCCTTTTCGTTAGCATGACCTTCAGTCTTGCATAGTGAAATGCTCGTTGCTCCAAACCATGACATATCATGATGAGAATACAACTGATAAGGCAATGATCTGAATCAAACAAGATAGTACCAGTGGGCAGGAACTTTTTGTACTTTGTGGACTCCTGGCCCACAACTTATAGTGGTTTTGGACACCCTGGCAGTATAAAATCTGTATAATTCTAATAAATCAGTTAATGTGTAGGTTTGAGGAATCAAAATATCTTTTATAATATCCATTTGATTGCAGATCATTTTAAAGTACTTCAATGACTAAACTGTAGCATCCAGACACATATTTTCTTGAGGGGGAAATTAATGTTGGTTTGGTTTTCCAAATAAAAATATCTAGCTTTGGATCTATCACACAAATGGAAAACTAAAAAAGGGCTAATCCTAGTGGAACAGGAATTCAGTTATGAACCATCTATATCACAGACCTTGGAAATCTTGACTTGCAGTTTCCATTGAAAAATAGAGATGTTTGACGTAGCGACAGATGATGTACTATACTGTATTTTCTTTTTCTATTGCTGTTGGAATTGTATATTTAGTGAATTAGTCGTGATTGATGATAGTGTTTTGAGGACTTGCTAGTTCTTCCTGGGAAAAGATGGCATATTTTAACTATATTAATGGTTTGAGACTTAAGGATAGCACCATATATTTTTGTAATCTTTCAGCAGCGAAGCCACAATTTATACAAATGGATTCACTCTGTCTTTAGCTCAAGCAACTCTGACAAAAGATGTCATTTGAAGTAATGTTGCTCATCATTCATGGATGCAAAAGCTTAAGGCTCCATTGCTTTGATATGAAATTGCTTTGGAGTTTTCAACTCCTTGCAAGATCAGTATATAGTGTTAATGATAATTTAACTGTTTTATGCAGCTCCAGATTAGACTACTTTTGAACACAAAGGTGTTTATTTACAACAGAAAGAGATACACTAACTTGAGAGTATGTAGGAGGAGAAAAGAAGCAACAACTCAGAATTCCCTAAATGTCACCTCTGGACCATTAAAAACAGTGCTACCATGCCTTCAGCCAAAATTGCCTATTTACAGTACAGTATATTAGATCCCTTTACAGCACCTTGGTAAGGAAGCACATCATTGCAGAATAATACCAAGGAATGGGAGAGGTCTCTGACTTCTACTTTGGTGTATTAGCTGAAATGGAGCCAAATCCTGCAGTTGCATTTGAATACTTCCTTTTGTTGTGATGTCAGTAATGCATGTATAGAGACCCATCTCTGGATGGGTAATAGTCAACAAAAGCATGGTACAAAAAGTAGTATTTAGACACAATCTGAGAATAATAACAGATTAAGACAGACGTTCTGCCTTAAAAGCCTATTTAACATTATTGCTGCACTGTGTTTTTTTCTTCTGTGATCCAGTGCTTTTACAATGCCACTATGCTTTCGCTACTAAAAAACCCCCAAACAACCAAACAAACCCCAGCCCTTCCTTTCTCTATTTAACCCACTCGTTCTGTAAAAAGCAATGGTGTCATATAGTTTGTAGATAAGTGATAGATCTTTATATAGTGCCTATTTTACAAGTGTGCTGACACACAAAGATTTTATTTTATTATTAATTAAAATCTGGGAGAGAAAGTTATAATATTTCCCACCTGTAATCCTATATTTAGATTTTCTCCATATTACCCAGTTGAAATACTTTGTTCTGTATTTACTAATCCCAATATTGTTCCCCTCCTGAGAAATTGTCCTGCTCTTTAGCTATGCATCTCACATCTTTCAGTTTAAAATGTTGCCTTACATTTCCAGAAAACAGACCTTAGAATTGAAGTAAAAGACTTGATGAACAAGACATAATCTTTTTTCCTGTAATAAATAAAACATGATTGATAACTATTGTGCATCAGAAGGAGTTGATGGACACGTACATGTTGATTAGAGAGAACTGAACATGGTGCATAATACATTTTAAAGCACACAACAAAACAGAGAAAAATTTTCAAATGGGGGTAGGTGGCAGGTAAAACAATCACATGGAGCTGGGGCAGGTTATCACACTCACTGTGATGAACGTGACAAGTAATGCAACCTGTACTGTTTCCTACACTGTCACTGCTGAGTTTGTGCTCAGCTTCTCCGTCAGCCAGTCATCCCATCCTTTGGGACTGAAGTATTATAGATGGTCAGAAATTTATATTTTTATCTGGGAGGAAATTTGTGGAGTTGTTTCTCAGATTTTGCTTTCATTTTACATTGGAATAAAAGCCAAAATTCTGAAAATTCCCCTCATAAAGGCATGTCTGAAGAATGCGACTTGAGAATACTGTTTCAGAAAGAAACTGAGGTTTCGGGGTGGTATTATTGGAAAATTTTGGGGGGGAATCTTTTTTAAATTACTTTGTTGCTTGAACATTGTTCCATGAGCTGGGGCAGTAGTACTACATAATCATAGATAAGATACAAAATGGCAGTCAAAATAGTATGTTGAGTTTCATTTGAATGATGTAGTTTAAATGTAATGGCAGTTACTATCTAGAACAGATTGAATCATCTTGTTCTCTTGTTGAAAATGTCAAAGCAAAATCTTAAATTGCTTCAACACATGACAAACAGACGACACTTTTAATAGCAAAATGAAGTGTCAAGCAGGTTCGTTACAACAAGCTGACACAATTTCATGAAAAATCTCTCAGAAATGACATTCCTGGTGCAAAACTTATTTCTGGCTGCTGGAAAAAAGCAGCAGAAAACCTAAAAGCTGGGTAATGAATGGTCCTCTGAGAACAGCAGGGAATTGTAGAAGCGGAGGAAAGTGATCTCTGTTTTGAGCTGCTTCACCAACAGTGTCCCAGTGGCTGAGGGGTAGGGGCAGTGCTGATTTCTGTCCTTGCAATTGGATGGAGAAATTGCAGAACAGAAAACCCCTCTCAGGAGCCTGCGTATGCGCAAGTCATTCAGGCAGAGGCAGTTGGAGTATCTGGGTATTTGGGAGCCCATCGGTATCATGTCCGTGCACCGTTCACAGAGAGTTTGTACTGCCTTGTCCACCAAGGCTGGGGGGAGCGAGTTCCCCTTCCCACGCAATTTGTTTATGAAAACAGGGTGGGTCCTCTCCCTCTCCCTCTCCCTCTCCCTCTCCCTCTCCCTCTCCCTC
>VFFE01007245.1:0-76987 GCA_008921705.1 Burhinus oedicnemus
GGGGGGATCTCATCAATGCCTATAAATACTTAAAAGGAGGGTGCCGGGAGGATGGCACCAGTCTTTTTGCAGTGGTGCCCAGTGACAGGACAAGAGGTAATGGGCACAAACTTGACCATAGGAAGTCCCATCTAAACATGAGGAGGAACTTCTTTCCTTTGAGGGTGGCAGAGCACTGGCACAGGCTGCCCAGAGAGGTGGTGGAGTCTCCGACTCTGGAGACATTCCAAACCTGCCTGGACGCCGTCCTGTGCAACCTGGTCTAGGTGATGCTGCTCTGGCAGGGGTGTTGGACTAGATGATCTCCAGAGGTCCCTTCCAACCCCGGTGATTCTGTGATTCTGTGATTTTTGTAGCACTTTTGCCCACAGTTTGTTGCACAGACACTCGTGGACAGAGTGTCGAAAAGGAGAACTATCTTACTGGGATCTTGGCATAGGATAGCATTCCTGTGAGGAATCAAATCTCTCAAACAGGGGTAGTTGCTTGTTGCCACTGATGATGGGAGTCTCTGTTGTGAATATTCTTGCTGTGATGTGTTCAGCTGGATTGGGTAAGGCTCTTCTGCTCAGTTCATATACTCCAGCTGGCCTGTGGTCCTATGTGAACACCCCAGCAAACATAATTTCTCACTGATGATATATCATAGAATCATAGAATGGTTTAGGTTGGAAGGGACCTTAAAGGTCATCTAGTTCCAACCCCCCTGCTATGGGCAAGGACACCTCCCACTAGACCAGGTTCTCAAAGCCTCCTCCAACCTGGCCTTGAACACTTCCAGGAATGGGGCCTCCACAACTTCCCTGGGCAACCTGTGCCAGTGTCTCACCACCCTCAGAGTGAAAAATTTCTTCCTGAGATCTAATCTAAATCTACCCTCTTCCAGTTTGAAGCCATTACCCCTCGTCCTATCACTACATGCCCTTGTAAAAAGTCTCTCTCCATCTTTCCTGTAGGCCCCTTTCAGATACTGAAAGGCTGCTATAAGGTCTCCCCGGAGCCTTCTCTTCTCCAGGCTGAACAACCCCAACTCTCTCAGCCTGTCCTCATAGCAGAGGTATATCATAACTACATATAAAACATCTCACAAATACCTACACTAAGAAGACTGTCCCATATAACCAATTCTGCACCTGCAGGAATAATTTCTATTTACTATTTACAAGCGTCTTATCTAAGGCACAATTTGATCACTTCTGGGAATCTCCTGCCTGGCCACTCCAACCAAGATGTTAAGCAACACATTTAAGCACAGCAGGAGCTGCTGGGAGAGTTCTTCATAACTGTCCAAAATTCTCACCTGGGTGGCTCCTGTAGCATCAGTCAATACTTAATTGCGAAGGCTCAGTTAACACCTAGTTTCAAGTCAGTCTGTTGCCTTAAACCAGCCCATTGTCTCATCTTCACAAACAACTAGCTGACAAGTTCCTGCACTGCTCAAGAAATTAATGCCTTAAATACAGCGGATGCGCACACACAGGCACAGTCCAGTTACACCACAATTACAACTAAAGAACTTGATTTTCATACATTTAACTCACCAGTAACTTCAGCTCCATAAATCTTGTCACCAGTTCCCACAGACTTCAGCTGAAGATTACCAGCGCTTCTTCAGATGAACCCCAAGCCTCAGGTGCCGCACACCCCATTAAAGAAGACCACTTTGGGCAAGGTACAATTTTTCAGTCTTAAACGAAGGTATGATTTAAGGCTGAATCGGAATCAGGTGTGTGCATGGGTGGTCCCTGGTTAACCATGTAATCTTGTTGTCCCCTGCCTTATTCATTATACAGCTAGGATTCACAGCCCTAATATCCATCCCTTCCAGGGGTGAGACAGAGCTCCTTCCCTTCTTCTTCTGCTCTGTCTTGGTACCAAAATGAGAGGCTCTGAGACCACTAGCAGTTGTGTTTCTGCTTTTGGAGGCTTGCAAACAAATCCTAGTGTCAAGGATCAGGAACCAAGGGGACAAATCATTCTGGAACTCTGATTCGGCACTTGTTCAGTAGCATGGGGAATGGGCTGAAAGCAAATCACCAGAACACAGTAGAAGAAGCAGAGGATGGAGTAAGTTTAACATAGTCAGAACTGAGGGAGAATTCACCTCCGCAGTCTCCAGGAGGACCACAGAAAATAATATCTCAGATCTTTGATGGATTTGGGCAATTTTTCACAGAGATGAAACACTCAAACAGGAGGTAAAACCCACAGCTGAAACCTACCTTTCAAGGCAGAAGAGCCTCTTTCTCTGATCTACTTCTTAAGAAACTTCTCAGGGTGACATATAAAAAAGTACCTCCTCTTTCTATGGCCTTAATCTTCACGTTTGCAGCTGACAAGGGCAAAGCTCCTCACAAGCTCACTCAGGAGAAAATAAAATTTAGCACTTGAATAGCTACTTACCTTTGCCTATGCATAACTGGATGTAGTGAAATCTGGGATCATTACAAAGTGTTTGTCTAAGCATACAGAAATTTGGGCTCAGCTCCCTGCTCATCCACAGCCTTCCTTGTATGACTTTGAGAAATCCCATAGGCCCAGAGCTTCAAAGTTATTTAAGAATCTGCTTACAGTTTAAATGCCTACTTTCCTCTGGATCCCATTTCACCTACGTACCTTTGAAGATCAAGGCTTTACCCACTCTGTTTCAGTTTCCCATCTGTAAGATGGAGGCAGTATTCCCTGACCTTATGGCAGGGTAAGGAAGATAAATGAACCATGACGGGTAACACGCTCCACAACTCAACAGGCAGCCTGGAGACTGAGGAAGTTCTGCATGTTATTTTTATCAGTACCGCAAGCATTTTAATTTACCTCTATGCATACTGCCTAAGATGGCTGGGTAAATTCAAATAAAAATAAAAGAAATGCAATGTGGCAAAATTAAATGAACAATTGTGAATTCCCTGTGAAATAAGGGGGTGGTGTAGTTCATGGAAAGCTACTTGCTGCCCTTCACAGTCTGCTCTTCCCATGCTTACAGCAGGGATCGTAGGGAATGCTTCACCACAGCTGCCCTGCGGTGAAAAGGCTTTAGTGGTGGATGCTGTACAGGCACATGGAGCCCAGGGAAAATGCAGAAGAAGTAAGAATGTGTCAATACATACTGTCTCATTCATTGAGATGGAGGTTACTTGGATGACTGGGATTTGTAAGAATTTATCAGGACATTTATGGTTTGCATTAGCCAGGTATACACACAGTCTTGTGCTCTCTTCCTCGTTATTCAGTTTGCCATGGGTAAAAAGATCATGATTTTTCCTGAAGAGGCTGTCAAAGGAAGAAAAGGACTTTTAGTCACCAAGTGAAGACAGACCATGGCTGAGAAGTGCAGCCCTACAGAGACTTAGTCTCTGAGGGGGAGGGACACTGTGATGGAGCAGAAAACTCTTGAACTCAGACCTGATGTCTGTGGGCTGCAAGAGAGGGAGAAAAAGGTAAACTGTGTTCTTAGCCCTCTTAGCCAAGGGTAACATGCACGCACCACATCAAATTAAAACAAAAATGGAGGTTAATATGGCATTTAGTACATGACCTCCTGTTTTTCCATGTTAAATCCTTTCTCCTACAGGTCTGGGTTGTCCCCAGTTTTTCATGACAGGAGCTGTCCTAAGTTGTAGGAATGTTGTGTTCTCATGGCATGTGGTCCTGCTCTCTAGCATGGAATCAGGTATTAGTTTAATTAACAGCAATGGTAGCTGTGACTACCAAAAGGAGAGACGGCCAGCTAAGAGCACCATTTAACATAAAAATAAATGAGATCTCAGGAAATGGGACCACAAGTACATAATACTTTAGAGACAGATGCTGCTAAGCAGACAGCTCCCCTGACCCAAAGAGATTAATTTAATGCGTGTATGACACTCCCCTTTTAAAGTATCACTCATACGAGCACGGTGTTCTTCTCTATTCACTTGACTTTGCGCCAGAGTGAGAGAGAGGACAGCCAAGTTGCCTAGCTTTAAGAAAAATAGACCTTCAAACACACTATCACCAGATTTCTACACTAACATATTTTGTAGCAGGGCTAGTAAACCCTAAACCCATAGGCCAATTTGTGTTTTAATTCACGCAGCAAATGGCCTTGTGACAAACTCAGTATTAACTCATCTATCATCTTCTCTTTTTTTCTGCACAGCTCACCAGCCACAGCTTTATTTGCAGGCTAAATGCTGAACTATAGATAGCTTGAGAGGCAGAATTTGAAATGAAAAATGAATGCACCTTAAAAACTTAGCACCTTGAGTGGTGATCTTGTCAAGCTTTACAAACTAAGCAGAATTGGGTTAGGCCTGCACTGAAAGGAGAGCTATCAAGAGGGAGAGGAAAGAGAAATGAGAAGGTGACATTCAGCTTTACTTTCACCTGGAGAGCAGAGATGGTTCCCTGGGGTAGCCCTGGGCAGGTCCTGAAGCAAAGCCATGGGCTGGAGCACGTTGATGCTGTTAACTTTGGTTCTCAAGGCATTAAAGGAGAGTTTGGCATTGATGCTTTTTATGACTGCAGTTGTTTTCACCAGCTCCTTTCACATTACATCCTCCTTTTGCAGTATTTGCAAGTCAGACCTGTAGTTTCTGACTGGTGGGGCAGCAATACTCGTGAATACAGCTTAGCCCTCTTAGCCAAGGGTAAGTCTAAGTCTAGTGCTGTCCCTCTGAAGCATCTTGTGCTACTTGTGTGTCTGTTTTCTACTAAAATAAAGGAACAATGCAACTGCTGCAAAGCTGAGACACCATGAACTTGTTCGGCTTGAAAATGGACTAGAGGCAGGAACAATGCAAAAAGAAATAAAAATAAATATAAAAATGCTGTGATGATTGCAGTATACAAGACTGAAAAGAAAAAAATACCATTGCTTAGACAATTATTTTTCTATTTTATTTTTACTTTTTAAGCATATTTAGATTTTGTACAATGAAATCAGCCTCTTTGTTGTCATTAGCACATCCCCGCGTCTCAGCCTGGTTTCCTGTGAAACCAAAGATTATATGAGCTGTCTCCCAGACACTCCTCCACCCTTTTCTCCCAATGCATTTCAACCCTCTTCCAGCTTCCAACAGATATAAAGATAGGAGAGAAAAATTTTAAAGACAGAAATTCCCACAAGCTTCCTGAGAGCCAGTGTCCAGAAAGAGGAAGGAGAACTGAATGAAGGAGTGCCTCCAGTGAGGACAAGCTGCAGTGGGAATTCATCTGCTGAAATCACATTGCACGAGCATGTACCCACCAGCTGGCCACGCAGCACACCATACAAGCCAAGCAGCCAGTGCACGCCACGTCCCTACACAGGGCATGCCTGCCATATCAGCTGCCACTTGCCCAGGCAGCAATGAGGAAACCTGGGAGGTGAGTCAAAATGTGTGTCTAGGGTGGAAGTCCTAGTACATGTGGGCGCTACCAGGATCAGAGAGAGAGGGCTCATGTGAAAAAACAAACCCGTCCTTTTCAGAAATTTGAGGATTTAGTTCCACTGGATTGATTTCGTTAAATAAATGTTCAATATTTGCCACCAGCACAAAATCCCCATGACAGTTTTAAGATCAAGGTGCCAAAATGCTCAAGTCTGATGGTGCCTAGCCATCAGACTGGTTGCAGGTACCAAAAGCTACAGGTGAACTGTAACTCTGAAAATCAAGCTTTTTAAAAACAGAGCAGGAACAACCTGGTAAGCACTCTGTTGTGACTGTTTAGGTCCTCTCCACTGATCAGTTCAGCCTCACATTGTGCTCTTCAATTTCTCTTGAATTTTGTTACTGTTAGGAATTAAAACTTCACCCTGGAGGGAGTTTTATCTCATTGTGGGGATGGACATTCATGCCTATTAGTGCTATTGCATGAAAGCAGGTTTTCCCATCATTTCCTGGTATTCTTTATGGTTAACTTCCATTGCTAGTTAGCAGAAAAACAGCAAAACCTTCTTGCAAGCAGAAAAGGCTAAAACCTCTGAAGTCCCCAGCTTTCACTTGAAGCTATATGCCTTCCCAGAAGTCTGTTTTCTATTTCCACAAAAGTTAAGAGGTATTTAAATCAACTATCATCGCCTATACCAAGCCAGCGTCCTTGGCATGCACACTTCTATGAAACAGGCTAACAACAAAATGCTACTGCCTCATAAAATTAAAGAGGATGGATGGTCTCGGTAATAGACATGACTCCAATTCTTACCAGCTTCCTCAGCAAATCAAGTTATGTCACTGAGGCAACTTTTCAGCATTTGCCACTAACAGGAACAGCAAAGTCCTTGGAGAGTTGATCTGACATAGCAGCTGACAAGAAACACATGAGGCAATTGGTCATGATAAAAACTGCACAGAGGTAAATTGTTTTCTCAAATGTCTTGAGGACAGTCCTTAGAATAACACAGAACTCAAAGTAGAAAAAAAATACTAAAAAGCAGACTCTCAATTATTACCTCTCCCAACTCAGAAAATTACAATGAGGCAATAGAGGGAATCCCTCAATGCACCTGACCCCAGTGGAGACATCTATGAATGTCGATAAACACGGAGCCATCTGCACGAAAAGTGAACCCCAGCAAAAAAGGAAATAAGTTTTTGCAGATGAGTTAAATGGGACAGAGAGAGGTCTGAGGGGTGCTACAGGAAGCAGCAAGAGCAGGCGTCTGGGTGTGAAAGGCGGGGGAAGGCTGAGGCAGGGGAACAGGACCTCACTCCTTCCTCGGCGATGAGGCAAGCCCAGCTGTATGCTTGAGCAGTTCTCCCCATGGCAGCAAATCCATCCATTACACTTCACAGCTGCTGCTAACGAAGTGTGTGGTGGGGAGAATCCAAGACAGTGTTGTGAACTTCTTTAGAGCACAATGGTGCTGCTAAGGCGTCATATATTTTATCTTGACAAAACCGCAAACCTATGTAAGAGATGCCGACACATCATGGGAGGTATAGAAAGGTATCTGATGGCATAACAAGCCCAGAGAGGGAGAGAAGTTATCACTTCATGAGCTGTTAAGTAAAGCTTTTGCAGAGTGTAAGGTTTTCCTGGATGAGTACATGACATTTTTCAGTCTTTACCTTCCTGACATTGGGGAAAAAAACCTTCTAGATGTCGGGAAAAAAAATAATAAAAAAAAGTTTTAGTCATTTTGACTTGACAAAACATGGCTTTCAACTAATGCAAGTTCTCAAGTGTGTTTTGTCCCTATTTTTTGACTTAGCAGATAACTAAAATTTTAAGGACCTAATAAAGCCCTCTTGCCTATGGATTTGCATCTCAATAGTGAAGACTAACTCTCTGCTGTATAATAATTTGTGCTCAGAGAGCCATGCTTCATCCTTACCTTAGACCCAAGGCACAAAGAGTTGCCAAGGGGGAAGGGTTGTAGTTTAAGGCAAAGCAGGTCACAAAGTGTGTGACCAAATCATTGGCTACAAAAGCGTCATACTTCTAGTGCGGTCTCTTCCTTTGCAATGATTTATATCTGTTTTCTCCTATCCTTACATACTCATAAAATATTTCAACACTGTGCAGTACCTGAGACATGGATCTCCCTGCAAAAGAGCCTGCTGCATAAAAAGGTAAGAGATGCAGCATACATTTTGAGGATGAAATTTCCAAAGCAATCTCAAAGATGCATGTCCATTGAATACAGTATATATCTAAATTCCTGATTCCAATTTGGAGATCTCAGCCTTTTTTTTTTTGGTCAGGACTGTGGTTTTTCACTGTTACAAGGCTGCAATTTTCTTCTGCATCTTTTCTGGACAAAAATCAGATTTTTTTAGAACTCTGCTTATCTGCTTAGTACACAAGATATACTGACATATTTGTCTTTTTTTAAAAGAACAACAATTAGTTTTGGACAGGGAGCAAATGGTTTTGGCTTTACCGATGGAAATATCCTCAAAAGAACTGCGTGGAGTGATAAATTTGGCTTATGAGATACAGCTTGAGGTATAGACAAAGGGAGAGGAAATTTGTCACATGTTCAGTCCAGGTAATATCCCAATTCACATGTATTAAAATAAGTTTCTTGAAAGCTACATTGAAAGGCTCTGTTTGGGGGCACCTCTTTAGTCGGATATTGTTTGCATGTACATGTGCATCTCGGCAGAGGTACTTTCCCAACAATATCTCCTGGCTCTACGTTGAGGAACAGCAGCTGGCAAAGGAAAACTTGAAATGTTTGCTGTGAGCAGCTTTGCTCAGAACTCCCGTCAGTCACTGTTAATAAAACAAAACAGAACAAACCAAAAAGCCCAACAGATTCCAAAGGGTATGAGGAGTCTCACTCAAAACAATTGCTGGACCTGCTACAGAAAAAAGTCACTGGGAAATCATGATCTGAGCCAAGCGTGCATTCAAATCAGGCCACTTCTGCTGTCGGTGAACAGAAGCCATGAGTGAAAGCTGTTGCTAGCAAAAGGACAAATCTTTACTAAGCAGCAATATGTCCTGCAGATATCAGGCACTTAATACACCTCAGAGAAGGACTGCAAAGCATTTTGCAAAACACAGATGAAGCCTCATCATATTCAGAAAGGCAATCAGTGCAATCCATAGATTAAAAAGCTGTTGAGAGATGACGTTTCTTGACAATGGTCATACATTACCATCAGTCATTAGTTCTCTACTACATCATGACTGATTTCCTGAACCCTCTGCAAGCAGAAACTATGTGCAGATTCATGCTCTTACCCTACCATGTTTTCCCTCTTATGAAGATTTTCCGTATAGACTTTGACGTTGAGGCACCCTTGGCAGGCTCTTCCATTCACTGCATGTCGATCACAAGCTCAAGTCTACCTTTGCAGACCAATGAGGGGGTCTCCAAGATCTCCAGAAGAAGTCATGCAACCTTCACTGCCCAACTGCTCCCAGAAGAAAATGCTAATCTAACAGAAGCTATTTAATTTAGTCTCTTAATCAATATATCAGGAATATAAAATACCATTTATCCAACCAACATAGGAAGGATTTATAGCAGCACCGGGTACTAAAGAGGAATATTAAATAACCAGGCTCTTCCTTGAACCAGAATTTAGACCCCAGTCCCTCAAAGGATGAAATATGTGGTTGTCTGCGTCCTCACTTACTGGAACTGAAGTGTGCTGTTGAGTCATTAATAAATCAGGATGAATTCAACTATATTTCTGTCAGCTTCATTCTAAAACCAATGGATAACTATTTTGACAATATATTATAATCTGTACTGCTGTATTATTCACAGCTATTGTTTACCACAGCATCACAGATGACTGCCTAGTGGTGACAGGGCACAAAACATGCACTTTGCTTCTACCCAGCGCTTCCTGGGGGCTGGAGCTGACAAGTTCATGCTGGGGGCAGCCAAAAGCGCAAACATGACCAGCCATCACCAGGCCATTGCAGCGCTCATTAAGCTGCACTAATTCACTCCCCACCTCTCCTGCGACAGCTCCTCAAGCCCTGCTGTGTGGTTAGCCCAAGATCATATGGAAATTTTGTGGCAGAAAGAGGAACGGGCTGCGGGACTTCCCTGGCTGGTGAAAGCGTTCTCATTGCGGGATCGTCTTTCGTTTGTAATCGTCTCAAAGGAAACCTGGACAGATGCAACACTGGCAACTCCGATGAGTATAAAACATTACAGAGAGGTCATCAAGAGCTCCATTCTTCATACCTCTCCCCTAGTGCTGCTACCTCTTCCCTGTAAATCTTCAGTTCAGTACCCAAATGCTTCCTGACAGCCTGAATTCAAACTGGGAGCAAGGCAATAGATACCGGAATACAAGTCTCTAAGTATATTTGTTCAAACTAACTCATCCCCTTTCTTTTGTGTCCTTGACATTGAGATAGGGTGGAAGAAAATGTGTCATTTGATGACACATTACTTTTCCCCATCTCAATCCATCTTCCCCAATGCTTATTCAATAGTTACATGACTTGAATTCATCACGTCAAGTGTACGCTAAAATTGAATTAAAACAATTTGAGTCAGAAAGCATACAGATGCTCATATGTTTCCCATAGCTAAGAACATCCTGTTACAGTAGCACAGCTGCAAATTTTGAAACATTTAAAAAGAAAATTGCTTTACAGGGGGAAGGGAAGGAGAGGAAAGATGCATGAATTTAAGCAATCCATGTTCAGCATTATGCTTGCTGGCATAATTTTTTAGTTTTAGAAATGGGAATGCTGGGTAGAAAGGAGGAAAATTCCATTAGTGTCTCCACAGAGTGTTTTAAAGATGCTCTATAAAGTGTTTCAGCACTGAAGAGCACTCTTCTAGCCATGTTCTGCAGGGGTAAATTAGGCACATTCTTCTTCCACTGAGAATTCAAAATAGAATTAAAGAACACGTTTACAGAGGCTTTAAGAAAGGGATTTCTAATCAAATCTATGTGACAAAAAAAAACACTGCTAGGGTCAGATTCTCAGATGGTGCAAACTGGGGGTGTGATATAGCTGAGAAACTGACCATGGATTTTTGATAAATTTCAGTTGTCATTTTTACGTGTATTTGCATGACAGCAGGGAGAGGTTACTTGGATTTACCATTTATTTAATGGCATGAAGAGCTGACCCAAGGCAGAACTCAGAAGAATACGCTAAGCAGAATTATACCAGGGAAAAGGATCTGACAGTAAATAATTTTTGCAATCAAGTCCTCCTCCACATAACTACACTGCTCTATAACAGATACAGCAGTAGTAATCATGATGCAGGATGTGCTTCCATGGTCTTCACTCTGAGCCTCCTTTCCTTATGGGAAACCCACTTTTTTTGCATGTTCAAGCCTTTGCCTCTGCATTGTGTCTGTGAGCAAGGGTGTCATTTACTTCTATCAATTCTTAAGTGCTGACACGTTATAATAATCTATGTATAGCTTCTTATTCATTTTGCATTTCATATGTATAAATAGCATAGTATCAAGGCATTCTTCTCCCATAACTTGTGCTACACATAACTTTGTGCTACACAGAATCACTGTCAGGAGAATGCAGGTGAAAATCTTGGCTTCACGAAAAACAACAGGTCTTTTGTTCTTGTTTTCAGAGGTAGCACAAAAGGTGAAAAATTTCATTTCAGCTCTCCGTAGGAAAACTGCTGTGAAGTTATGCTGTCTTTCATGATAGTTATCTGTGTGTTTCCTTTTCACAGGCTGCAAGTGAAGGAAGAGATTGAAAAACCGAAAAGGCTGGGAACCTGTGGGAGTCCCCAGCCCTTTGTCCCTCTTTACTCTTCCAGGAGCAAACAGGTACTCAACCAGCCAAGTCTTTTGTCCACATCTTTGTTCTTCCCAGCTAAACAGTAGCAGCTGAGACAGGTGTTCATAAGGTTCACTCATCCATGGCAACAGAAAAATAAAAGTGTCCAAATCACCGCTGTAAGCATCTTCTCATTTCTACAACAACGAAGATGGGGCACAGGGTCTTCTGTAAGAAAATGGCACCATATATGTGCTTTTTAAAAGCTGCTTTTTTTTATTATTTTTATTATTATTTATTTGTAGGGAGTTGCACATGGCCCCTGCAAAGTGATCAGTAGAACCCAACTAGACTGGTTGGTTGTGTGTCCATTTCAGCTGAAGGAGTTGCCTTGGCCCCAGAGGATTTGGCCTTGTAAGTGAAGAAGGAGAGTGTGCCCCCCTGACACAGGTATGATCGTAACTCTGGAGGTTACAAGGCCTTTGGAAATGTACCGGACCATCCAGACCCAAACCTCCTCTTTTGGAAAATGCATCACGGGATCTTTAGTGATTGTGTATCTCCAGGACAAGGATGCCTGGCACCACATGACAAAAACAAATGCAAGAATCAGCAATGTACAGCTGACACATATTAAATCATCAACTTGACCTGTGAATACACCCAGGATTAATCCCTAAAGGCATTTTTATCCAAGTTCTAACTTGGCTTGATACCAATTAATTTGGGACATATAACAAGATCACAGCAGGAGATGAAATGGCTGTATCTTCACATGCCCCAATTCTTAACTATTGGATTTTCTAATTAAAAAAAAGCATAAATAAAGAAGACATCCAAGAGCTTCTAAGTTCTTTTAATTAGAACATACAAATAAAGCCACACAAGAATATCTAGAGAAATGACAGTAGTGCTAACCAAATGTGGATTCATTAAACAGTTGCTTAGAGCACAGCTGGAGCTCCCTTTTTGTTCATATAGATTAAGATAAAAATTACCATTGGGTGTAAGTGAAAATCATGGCAAGAACTTTCTTAAACTGAAATACCTGAAAGCCAGCACCTAATTCCTTATGTGGGTGCCTTCACAAAGAAGGGTTAACTTTCAGTGCTGTAGAGAAGAATCACGTGGCTAAAAGGAGGCAATAAATATGACCCGTCATGTCCTAGGTTATCTGATCTGGCCTTGAGAAAATCCAGGTCAGATTCCAGAAAGTTGAGGTCCCCTTCAGATCCCATCTCACTTCTGCTACCCTATCTAGTTATCTTGGATAACCTAGAATTTCTCATACTAGACAAATATGTTTAGGAAACGGAATAATTTCCATCAAACAGCACTGCATCTTCAGGCAATGCTGATAACTCAAGACTTTTGGAAAGCCAATATTGGTTCCTGATCAAAGGAATTGATTATTGCAGACAAATTTTTCAAAGTAAAAACAATTATGTATATACTCCAATTACTGCCAAAGGAAATCTATAACATCCCCAACAAACATGGTTCATTCCAGCATAGGGTTATATCTCCCAAAGTACAATTACATTCTCCATTTGAGGAACTGCTTCATTTCTTTGTTTGGAAAAGAAACAACTGATATGAAAAAGGTCTCTGATGTAATGAGTAGCACGGAGACAGTGAAAGGATGGACAACTGCCAGGCACGTTTTCCAACCAAATAGAAGGAATAACATAAAAATACCAAATACCAGAGAAAAAAAAAAAAAATTAGATAATTCATTACATACCATGTCTATAGGCGACTGTAGATAGAAGCCATTATATGATTTCAAAACTTAACTAGACTTTAATGGAAGAGAAACCAGACAGGCATTATAAAGAAAGGAATCCAGAAGGCACCTTTACCTCCAGAAATTTCTGAGCCAGAAGGCTCATGAAACTGGGAAAGTATCCCGGGAAAATATCAGGATATGGTTATCCTAGTCTTAATCTCTTTCTCTGCATCCAGTTCAGATAAGTATTTGGGAAGAGGATCCTGAGCTGGTAGATATTTTCTCATAATGAAGACTCTTATATTAGCAAAATGCTTATGTAATAAATGCTGCTAGTGTTCACTGGGAAGAACAAAATACTGGTGACAAAAATGACCTAAATGTGTCTTTCTTCTTTTTTATTCCAGGTTATCTACATCATAGGGTGCAAATCAGTAAGATTACAAAAGACATAAGACATTTTAGTGGAAGAAAATACCATTCACATCAATTTTTTCCGCCCTTGATAGATGTCTCAGTTATAGACAAACTTCTTGTTATTCTTCTGACCCCACAGGTGAGATTCTACGTGCTGGCTCACTTTGTAGGTGACAGTAGAAGGGTTATGGCACATGGGTGCAGCTGAGAACACACATTAACCACTGGGACTCCTCTGATCTGTCTTGACCAGCCAGCAGGCTGCAGGGCTTTCGGCAGACCAGGGAGAATGTGGCATTGTACTGCCAAGGCAGAGGACAGAACTGGTAGTGAGTCTCCTGCCCAACACCTGGGATTTGGCTCATCCGTGGCTCATTTCATTTGAATCCCTTTCTTTTCCAGGAAGCCAAACAAATCCTATTCCTGCAAATGGGAGAGGATTAGGAACTGGTTACGCCATGCAGACACTATGCTGGGTATTTCATAGTCTCTGGGACACATAGGAAGCTCTAGGAAATTTGAATTTATCTATTTCCCTTTTTTCTTCTGAAAAAAGCACTTCTTGCAATAATCCAACCTCTTCACCCAGAGATTATGAATAGTTCAATTTCTATGCCTGTGTTACTATCCCGCTTACCCAATGCTACTTCCACTTCTGCCTTTTCACGTGCATCCTCAGCCCTAGATGATCCCTTTGCTAGTGCTCAACTGGGCAAACCTTTGACAGACCTAGTACAAAATTAATTCCCACAAGTTCAAGTGAAAAAGCTGCTTGCTTCAACGCGGTCAGAACTGGGCTCTGATCCCCACAGGAAATGGTTACAGAGAGAGGTGTTTAAACTGCAGGAGTCAATCACCTAATTTGTGCTTATGCAGCACCTAGCACGACAGGGGTTCCCATTTCATTTGATTCCTACATGCAGCACTGTAATAGAAATAAATAATAATAAGATTGCAGCACTGATCTTTCTGTTCCCTGCCACTGTTTAATGAACTCTCATTATTATATTAAAGAAAACCAAGTGTGTGTTCTGTAATTAGTCTTCTATCTGCCACATACCATAACTAGTCCTTACATTCTCCCTAATGATACAGATACTAGCATGGAGGCTTACAAATGCATTCCCCTTTAAAGACAGACTCTATATGTTTCACTTCTTTTAATTATCCTCATTTTTAAATATGTGAAACAACAGTACTTTTTGCATCTGGTCCTCCTATAATTTTATCTAACAGCTCCCCACACCCTCAGAAGGAAAATCTTTCATTTTAATTGCATATTAGACTTTATTTTCATAGGGGCAGACAGCTATTTATTCATTCAGCTAATTCCTCTAAGAAACAAAGCAGTCCAGTATTCACCGAGTTAAGTGTAGGGTAGCTGCTGCCACTGTCTGTGACACCTTTTAGATTCCCAGGAATCTAAAATCTTCAAATTCCCCTGTGTAAGTCTAGAGCCCCTCTGCCAGCATTAGCAGAATAGTATCGCTGGTACTGAAAAAGCCATGTTTGGTCTCTGATTTCCACTCTTGTAGCTCCTGCAGCTAAGCTTATCATCACTGGGAATGAGATATATGCCTATTTGTCAGTAAAGAAATAAAGAGAGTCTGACAACGTTGGAAAATCTGGTGCGCTATAAAATACCTGGCAATGCAAAGCATGATTATATATGCAAGCAACTCCTAAAAATACCATAGCTCTTAACGGAGGGTTCATTACCGTGACAGATGAAATAGGTTTTCCCCAAGACAAGCAACATCTACATTAAAGAAATTAATTCTGGTTATTTTGACTGAAGAGAGGGGAGGAAAGAGGAAAGTGAAGAGCAGACAGGAATACAGACACTAGACAAAAGGAATGAAGTAGCCCCTGATAAGAAAATCGCCTCATTAGGTGCCATAGGCTTATTGGTGCCTGTATTCAAAACTTCTGCCAATAAGTCTGCAGTACTCACAGTTTTGTGTATTACTGACTGATTTCCTGACAGATGGCGTCAACCATCTCTGTCTCTCCCCAGGAGGCCAGTCTGTCCAGGTGTGTTTCCCACAGCCCCTTCTAGAGAAATGGGCAAACTGGGTGTCAGTCAGAAGCTCCTAACTTGGAGGAGAAAGATCGGAAGCCCAAAGAATCAGCACAGGTTGATGTGATGGGGCCCAGTGTGGCCAAAAATGTTCTTAACAAGAGAAAATGTTGCTGCACATGCTATCATGAGGTCATGAATTATTCCCTAAACAAAGCCAAAACTCTTCCCTAAACTCTTGCAGCCAAAAATCATCTTCATCTTTGAATCTTTGCCTTCTTCCCCTTAGGCTTTCCTATGATTTTGCCCTTGTATCTGGGCAGGCTTTGCCGGTACAGTGTATTTCCCTTGGTGAATCAAGACCTGCTCTGTTAACAGAAATGAGCAGCTGGTCTTCCACAAGGAGGGATTGCTAGCAAACAAAAGGATTTTCCAGCATTTCCCACCAAAATGACTTCTGGCAGGCAAAGGAGAATCATTCACAGTGGTGCCATTTTTAAGGGGTGCCTGTACCCATTTCAACAGAAAGAAAACATATGACTAAAACGAAGGAGGCAGAGAGAGACAGCACAGTCTATAAGCCCCTCCACGAGCCAGGCTTGCCTTGGTCTCTCCAGCTTCCTGAGGGAATTGCTGTGCTTTGCATACATAATCATTGCTAGCCCAAAGAACAGCGAGAGAGGTGCTGTGCATTTACTACCATGGCCTCTTTCATTCCTCATCAGCACCAGGTACTGTCACACATTCCCACCACCCGTGGCATGGTTCCATGGTTCTCATGTTTACCTTAGGGTTATTTTCACCCTGCTTTTGTGGTTCTTTAGTTTTGGCTAAGAAATTACAGCTTACAGGTCAGGCCCATGATTTGAACGAGGCAGAGCAGGAAGCAGAATTTCAGGTCCCCTCTCTGATCATTATCCCATCACCTGAGAAAACTCCCTCTCTGAAAGGCTTTGTTAGTTCTGATGACAGGCAGGGAAGCCTGGCTTCCCACAGACTTTCCCAAGTGGGAAATCTCTTCTGGAACAGCTTTAGTTTCTTCCAGAGTGACACTAGCAATTAGATCCAGTGTAGTCTGACTTCAGATTCAAGATGTCCTTTTCAATATTTCATAACTTTGTAAAAGCACAGCCACTTGTTTTACTCTAGTAATAGCCATTACCATTTCTCTTTATTTAACAGTTACATGAAATTTGTACAGTTTCTTGATTTCTTTTCTCCTCATGACAGCAAAACATCTCAAGGAACAAGGACTTACTTTAAAAAAATTCTACTGTTGACCAATGATGCTTCATCTTTTTGTTTGGAAAGGGTTGCTCAGGTTGCATTGGTATGAAAGGGCTCTAAGCTGTAGCTCCTCCTCTAATGGGTAGCTTAGATCTCCGGTGTATGGACAACACCATGAATCTGTTAAGTAAATCTAAGGTTTCCTATGAAAGCTGAATTTACTGGACATCCTATGGACACTGTTTGCATTGTACATGTAACACTAGTTCCGTTTTGACCTCAGGAGCAAAACTGACCAGTTAACCTTGTTCTTCAGAGTATTTTGGGGTGAGGCAGAAAGCAGCAGGGGAAACGAACTGTTCAACGGTGGTAACCAGGTCCTCACTCCCCTTTTTCCAGGTTGCCAGACATACACCTATCACATGGCAGGGATGGGACCAAACGAAGGATAGATGTATAGACCAACTGTATAAACATAGTGCTTTGTTGCTGCACAAATTTTTCTTAACATGCAATTCCTCGTCCTTTAACAAGGTCCTCTGTTGTCCATTGCAACAACACTAGACCAAGCAAACCAGGGGACTGCTCCAGAGCTTCATCTTACCATTGCTCACAGTCATTCCCCTACAACCTGCCTACATCTTCCCTCCAGTAATTCCAGCCCATTACAGATAATTATACCACCTTGTACCATCCTCTGTAATTCCCCTTCCTCCTTGCTGTTTACAGTTTTCTGAGATGCGTGGGTTGCCCACAGCAAGAACTTCACTCTGGCTCATTAACATTTAAAACCTCCAGCAAGATGTTTACAAGGTTACTTTTCTTTTAAGCCAACCTAATGTATGATTTTTTCTATGCAGTTACATATTAAGAGAATTAAAAAATACAGATATTGACAGGAAAATGGAAGGCATAACAAAGGGAATAGAAAGAGTTTCCAGCATTGCTAAAATGCAGCGTCGGTTTTCTGTATATTTATCTCTCAATTAGCTGACTTGATTGCTATCATTAAATTTTGTTTCTTCAGCATCAAATAAGAGGACATTGGTGCATTCTGTTCTATGTTGTAGGTTGCTGTGGTCAAGTTACACTCTGTGTAGAGAATCAAGTCCAAATTGTGATGTATACTGACCACTTTATAAAAAGATACAAGAATTTCCATCAGCTCTGTTCATCCTATTGGTCTGCGCGTTTCCTAATCTTCTGCAGCCACAAACTCCAGTTGTTTTAGTTATGCAAACACTTTGCTATTAAGGGTGTTCTGGAACAAAAGAAAAGCCCTGCTGAAAAACAAACTCTGCATGTGAAACCCAAATTCACTGTTTCAACATCTCCCATCAAAAATTAAAACTACCTTTAGAGAAGAAGTAGTCTGAAACCAGAGGCATTTTTCCATACAAATATAGCCCTGCTTTCCATAAATCCTTGAAGGTCTTATGCCACACAGGTGTTCAGCTTTACATGAAAGCGCAATGAAGACACCTGCCCAGCAGAGATGTGTGCCAGCAGCTCCAGCTGGCAGATGCACACAGCTCATCAGATGTTGCTCACTGGGGCAGCAGTAAGAGGAAGGAAAGAGTTTCCACACTTCCCAAGGAAATCAAACTGTGGGAAGCAAATAAACAGAGTCAGACGAAGAACGAAGCAAGCACGTGAAGGTCAGCCATGGTCCACAAGATGCTGAAAACGTCTGTGATCTGCACAATCACAAGCCCAATCAGCAACAAACAGCCAAAACCCTTCTAGCCTAAATGTCACTGGTCTGCAACTGGGTTGCTTGAGCTGCTGATCTGCTTGCCAATAAGAGGAAAAAGAAGCCTCATTTTTTTTTGAGACCACAGTTCAGAAGTTCAGCTTTGACTCTAATTTCCAGTATTTGCAGCAGGCTCTTTTAAAAATTAGTTCTTTCTCTCTCAAAATATTGACAAGAGGGATTCTTTTCCTTTTTCAAATAGAAACCCTGCAAGGTGTGGGGAGGAATACAAATGAATGACACCAAGGACACAATTCACTTACCCGTACATGGCTGTCTGGTGCCACTGGAGGTGTCCAAGGGCCTTGAGACATCTGTAGGACCGGCTGATGTGGCACAGGATTGGAGCCTTCCTGAGGGGGCAACTGGGGGCAGCCACAACACCCTAAGGGCGTCTCACGTGGTCCATATGGCTGAACCTGATGCTAATGGATGAGATCACCTCATCTATCTATAAATGTCTGTATCCCAGCAAATTGCCTCAGATTTTTTTACAGCCCGTGAAGAAAAGCAGATGCATTTAGATCACAGCTTTCACAGCTTCTCTGCCCTATTTTAGGGTGAAAGAATTCTTCCCCACAAGACCTGTTTCTCTTCATTGATTAGATAGGAAACTGAGATGTGGGGTGGCCTGACCGAAGGTGGGATATCTAAATTGCAAGCATGCAACATCACCTGAACATTGTTTGCTACCGATGGCTACAAAAGGTGAAGGCTCAGCTCTAGGCTCCCCTTCTAGCTGAAGAAAGGCTTGTTGTATAGCCAGCAAGTCTAGAGTGTCACGCATGTCAAAGTAGATGCTTGCCTTTGCTGAGATGAATCATGCCTTCGCATTGACTCAGATGAACGTTGCCTAAGGCTTGGTCTGAGCCTGGGGCAAGAAAAAAGTACCAGGAAGAGTAAAGATTTGCAACTAAGGGAAAATGAGGAAGTGCTGCTGGAGTGTCTGAGGTCCAGCATTGTAAATTAAAGGGGTGAGCGTTCGTGCTCTGTAGCTCTAAGTGGTACCTGAGCCCTGCTTTAGGTTGGGAACGCCACAGAAAGTTAACGGGAAAGAAAAAGGGACAAGAAAAAAGAGAGGAAAGCTGATCTCTGCCCGTTCCCTATCCTGAAAGAGCTCACGTTCAAAGCGAAGTTCTACTGCTCCTGGGTCTCTGCATTCCCACCCTACCAAAAGTTTGGGTCAAAGTTCAGAGTAAATCAGCTTTTTTAATGAATCATTTAGTACTTACAAAATAGTAAAACATCCCACAGCATTAAGTTAGCAGTGATTAATGTTCCATAAAAGATTTCTGCATATATGGGTAACTCATGCAATATTTATCGCAGCCCCACAAGTGGCTGGGTCAGCGCTTTGATGATGAACCTGCAGAGCCTCTAACCTCAGATGGGTATAAATCAGGAATAGTGTGGAAAGGCGGGTCATAATCTATTCCTCCCCTGTGTGGGAGGGTTACAATGTTACAAAAAGAGTAAGTGTGCAATATTTCACAGTCAGAAACTTAGAAAATTAGTCTTGAGGTTGCTTTTTATTCTCCTGCATCAACATTTTAGTGCAGACGAGAGCTAGTGTCCACTTTATTTCACTCGCTGAGTAAAGGAATGCATTTTCTTTCATTAGGACTCCTAATCTGGAGTGCTCCTGCATTCTCACTAAGGAGATTTAGTTGGAGAAGTTTAAACTGAGATTCAGTAATTATCTAAACGCACTCTCCTGGTGCATTTCAGGGTTTACTAGAGAAGACTGTCATAACACACTCCCACTTCAACCTGACTCCTGGACAGAATGGATGGCGGTTAAGATACACGTGTGAGGCTCACGTCAGCATCTCTCTCCCTCCAGGGAGAACTTGTAATTGTACCATGCCTCAGTTTCCCTACCCATTGCACGAGAAAACACAGAAAATAATTGTGATCTAGGGTTGGATTACACAGCTTCTCAAGGCTTTCTGTCAGACCTGGATGTCTGGGTGATTATTTTTTTTCTCCTTGCAAATATAAGAATAGCTTTGCTTTCTAGGAGAAATGCTTCTGAGATAATTAAAATCAATTTTCACCACTTTTCACCTAAACGGCTTCTTCTATCTAGGAAAAGGGATCCTGAAATTACTGGCCTTGATACGGTTCAGGGATTCAGGTAAGTACCTTTACAAGTAGATCATTGCTTAGTGCCGTCTTCCTTCATTGCAATTCAGAGAATGATGCCAATTTACCCACTCACCATTCCAAAAAGTAGGCTGGAAGCAGGTGCCAAAAATTTGCCCTGGCCTCCTAGTTATATGCAAGCTGAACTGTGTTGTATAAGAAGGATTTCCTGTGACCTCTTCCCTTATAAATCAATTTTATGAACTGTTTGCATGCCAAACTCAGAGCAGCAGCAGTGCTCTGAAGGCAGTCAGAGCTAGTGGGAGTCACCTAGCCATGGCTGTTACCAGCCACCAGGTTAAAGGGAATAGTGATGTTCCTGCCTTGCAACACAGCGAGACCATCACTGTGCTATCCTGCCTCTCCTCCTCCATGATTTCTCAAGAACAGTTGTTAAGCGAGATGACAAGACTGTCATTTTATCGAGTTGCCACTTGGGCAGTCAGGGTCTGGTTTGCAGTAAGCGCACCACGAGTACTTTCCCCATCTGTTCTTTGCTGAGCATGCGGGGCGTGAGAGCACGGATGCCACGCGGGAGGCTGCCAGCTCCAGATTGAGACGCCTCAATAGAAACATCTACGGCGGAGGTGTCTGTCTGGGCGCAACGTGCGGAAACCCAGAGCAGCTGAGGGAGTTTATGAAGCGATTCTGCTCACCCACACTGATATCTGCCAGTCCCACGGAGATGTTTCTGATATCCAAGGGCATTTCACATAACATTAGATGTTTGCCTATAGACAAATTCAGACCTGGGTCTCTACTCAGTATGAGAGTATGGACACCTAAAGCACACTGTAGACATCCGAATGTCTGAAGCTGATGCTGAATCATACCCCTGGGTCTTAGTTCAGGTGCCTAAATATAGGCTGCTAGTGCCATCTAGATGCTCTGAAGTGTCTGAGGACCTTTGAGCGAGCCACATCCATCTGGACAGGCAGCTGAAGGCTGGGCTGGATACCCCAAGGCAGCTCTGATGGCTCAGAGAGCTGAATAGTGCCCCAAGCATCTTTGGTCAGTAGAGTCAGCGTTAAGGCCAGATGCAGAGCTATCCAAAAGTTTTCTTTTTGGGAGTCTCTTCACCGTTTATTCTTAAGCACTGTGAATTTAGTTATTTGTGTTTGCATATTAAGGAGGTACCTTAGCTTCACTTCATTTACTTTCCACAGGAAAAGTTGAAAGCAATAGCCTGTGTACTACAGGTTGTTAAAAATGAACTATTTCCTTCGGGTGTCAAAAAACCCCACCTCCTTAGAAATGAAAAGGTTACCAACAAACTGTTAAATTAAAACTATCTATTATTCCTCTTTATGGCTTTTCTCTTTATCTCACCCTTTCTTTTTCAGTGTTGAAATGGAACCAAAAAGAGGAGGAAACAGAAGCTGGGATCAGAGGAGAAAACATAGAGCCCCTGATAAAATGAGGGAGAAAACTGTGGAAAGCAAATGTTTTTCTAAACTCTTCACATCAATCACAACAGCAAAAGTTTATTTCCAGAGCTCACTGAAGAGCAGTGATTTCAGCTGTCTGCTTGGTTTGTGAAAGGAATTTTTTAAACAAATTTTCAGCTACTTTCAGACTCAATTAAACAACATTCAGACAAGCTGATCTGCACCAGCCACCCAAAGGTGATTTCCAGTGTTAAAGGCAGCTCCACCATTTGCTGTAGAAGCCCTTTATGTTACTACTACAATTTATGGACATTACAACAAACCAGACAGGGACTAGCCATTAAATAGGTAGTTCTCAAATAATGAGCTTTACATTCATGGCAGCACAGATGCCATTCATAAGTTGTCTGCTGCTGGTCTACAAAGCACTCCTGACTTCGTTGTGCAATGAGCTGTATCAGGCTGCTCTTTCCAGCCTAGTACCATGATTTCTCTCCCTCCCTTTGGTATCTGCTGGGAAAAACATGTCCTTGGATACACCACAGATATAGCAGTAGGCTGCACTCATATAAAAGTACACAATAATAATTGCAAAAAAAAAAAAAAAATTTCAAGCCATTGATCAAGCTTTCCACCAACTGGCAAGTCCCAAAATAGTCACAATCCTACTGTACAGGTATCCAATGACAGTACATTCACACCCTTATTACAAACTCTGTTTTCCTCTAGTTTCATACATGTATGCTTCCATACTGCCATGTCTTAATATTGCAACTGCGCATTGCATTGCATATTGCAAAACATCTGCCCTGTGATCTAAAGAAACAGGGGTGTGACAGAGATTAAGGACCTGGTGACACATCCTGTGGTTCCTCAGCAACCTCTGATAACAGAACCTGGCTGGAGTCTCGAGCCGTGATCTGTTTTCAGCCTCTCTACAAATGCGTGCAATCAGAGGCCACTACGCACTTTGTTATTCACTTAAAATGGGAAAATATGTTAACTTAGGCTGAAATATAAAAGAACCAATATGCACGAGGACCCTAATATAAAATGGATGTGGGAGTGACAGGAAACGGCAAAACAAACTCTGAGGCTACATCCACATTAGCAAGTAGTGCAAGCCCAGAAAGAAAAACATAAAGGAAGTCAGTCGCTGTTTGTTAGTTCAGAAAAACTTTTAATGCAACATTGCCTCATGAAGATTTCTCCTCAGGGACATTATTTTTCCCTTTGTAACACAAGAGATGATCAGGCAGACTAAAAACCATTGTGTTCTATTTAAAAGCAAGTGGTTAGGATATATGTTTAGGTTAGGTGAAGTGGAGGAGAAACTAACATCTGTTGGCTGATAGAAGGGCTACCACTAGGCTAAGGAGTGGAGAACAAGGCCCACAGCTTCTCCTTGGGGTCTAGCATGGCCGTGGTCCAGAGAGAAAATCAAAATTGGGACCACAGTTATCCAAATTATTTCATGCAGGTTTAGACAGGAAACCAAGCACT
The DNA here is from genome assembly GCA_008921705.1 of Burhinus oedicnemus. NCBI lineage: Eukaryota > Metazoa > Chordata > Aves > Charadriiformes > Burhinidae > Burhinus > Burhinus oedicnemus. Next base: position 23,327 of record VFFE01007245.1, read on the forward strand.
TGATTTGCAGAAGCATATTGTACCTAATATATGCTCAATTTTCCAGAAACTGTATCCACTTCCTTCACCGAGCTCCACAGTCTTGGTTCCACAAACAGGAGTGGTGGTGCTGGGTTTAGTACATTTAGTATTGACTCCTAAATGATTAGTTCTTCTGATGTGTTTTGAAAAACTGGTCTTTAACCAGGCTTAAAATGTGTTTGGCATCCACTTCTTTTGAGAATGAGTTAATTCACAGGCTATTAATATTTACTGTGTAGGTTACAGTGCCATCCATAACACGTGATTTGTCTCAAACATGCAAAGAGTTTGCGACTCAGATCTACTCTCCCTTCTTCCGACTTCCTGGTATCACATTACACGGTCAATAAATCTCTTTAAAACCTTTAGGTGGTCCTGGAGTTAAAAAAACACATAAAAAACACCACTGAAGAGAAGCTATTTTCACATTATGAAAAACCCCAGACTTTCTCAAAGGCAGCATTACACAGAGGCGATGAATCTAAAGAAAAAACATGATGTCTGGAACTCTGCATATTGAATAATGGATTTGTTCTTTGTTCAAAAATTTTCTGTCCTGCAACGACTTTAATTCTCAGTAAGAGCGCTGAGTTTATATTATACTGAATTTAAAAGCTATAAAATCAGATGTTCCCTGATGTACTTCTATATTTTATCCCAAATCAGGTTATAGTGGCATTGAATACAGCTATGTGACAAAACCTGTACTATATTACGCCATATTAATCCCTCTGTAAGAAAATAAATATTCTGCTTCCATTAAAGTGGATCTTATTCATAGAAATAAAACAACAAATAAAACATTTTCAGCCATGCATACAACCTAAGAACTCCTTGAATTTATTAATGAAATAGAGTAAGTATAATATCATAATATAAATAATGCTTCAATTTCATCAAATCTTTTTTAAAAACTATCGAGAGTGAGCTCAATGGAATTTGCAAAAGTCTGATACCTCAGAAGTAATTAATCTTTCTGGTCTCAGTGTACATGTATATGCCTCAGGATACTCCTGCTAGCTAGGAGAAGGCAAGGAGCACAGAGTTGGCAGGAACTCCTTGAGGCAGCACAACACATGAAGTCCACAGATGATTGTCTCCTAGCTACTGTTTTCTGCCTTTACATCCGTTCACAGGAACTACCTGTCTCTTCCAATGAGAATGAGGTACAGCTGGTAGAAAGTTCTCTGTCAACACCTCGTTTTGATGTCAAATTGGGTTCTCAACCAAGCAAAACAGGTTTGAGAAAAATCTAATTTTTTCATCTGAAAACTCAAGTTTCCCAAAGAGCTCTTTGCTCTCAATTTCTGGTATTTTGGGGCTGAATAATTTTCAGGTTTGGAGAAAAATGCTTCTTTTGGTTGGAAGAAGTCACTATCCTGCTGGTGTCCATACAATGCAGAGTGCTCTGAGCCACCCCACTTGGGAGCTTTAGGTGACAGTGTCATCTTGTCTGGACCACAACTACTCTCATAAGTCTCCACATCCGGACTGGGGCCCAAAGAGATAATGAATAAGTTATAATACTCAACAAATCAATGAAAGACTCAATGACAAAAACCAGGTTTCTTGATTCCAGTTCAGTGTCCTCTTTGTTAGAGTGAGAATATGTAATTACTTACGTCCTAATAATCTGCTGGACGATCACCTAATAAACATAGCAGTGCTATGAATGCATGGACTTTCGAAGATCCTGCTGTCTAAATTGTCATTATGATATAGTCTCATGGTTGGAAAATGAATACTCTTAATTAGCTTTTGAAAAAATTAGTCTTCTCTGTAGCAAGCTCATTTGCACGATTTAGGAACAGGCTTTCTCTAATGAGTCCACCATCCACAGTTGCATAGACTGAAAACTTGCTTTTGATATTGTATCTTCTCAAAGTCCATAACCCTAATAATTCTAACAAATGTGATTTGTGCCCAGATCAGGAATTTGTTTTCCTGCAGGATGTTTCCTTTTCTTTTATGCTGATCTGTCTACTTTGCTGTGAACTGACCTTATTTGTTGGAGTTATTTTGGACCAAAGGCCCAACTTAAATAAATAACATGCAATGCAGTGTTCCTCTCTTATTAGATTTGGGGCCTCTGGAACTCAAAAAATAAAATTAGGTTATTATTGCATTTCTTATCTTCCTAATGGTTTATTAAGCCAAGCAAAGGAATAGTTTGGAACAAATATAAGTCAATGTTTTGACATGCCCTGCACCTAAGAAAAACCTAGCATCCAACAATACAACATAAAAACTTAAAATTACCTCTACTGAACAGCCTGCCACCATAAGCTAGGATAGCAGTCAGAGAAAAGTTCCGCTTAACTTAATTTTTTGTGTTCTCTTCACCTTCCAGGTACCTGCCTGGCCTATTGGTCATGTTTTGCTTGTGAGATCCCTGGGGCAAAGACTGTGTTATACATTTCGCACTGTTTGCACAGTGCCCGGTAGACGAGGACTTTATCCTTGAGAAAGGTTACTAGGCACTATTGCAATGAACGTAAGCAGCATTGCCAGGCATCTAAATGTTATTTTTCTCTTCACCATATGCTGCTTTTCCTGCCTCTAATTTGAAAATAGGAACATAGGGTAATGTAATACAATTGCTTGTATGAAACATCTTCCATGTCTTACAAGGGCTGAGGAAAGATGATCCCAAATTTCCATATTCTTGTATGTGTGTCTCGTGCCCGTACTGGGAACTGCAGACTACCTGCATGGTGCACCAGAACTTGCCCATATGACTGCCCTTTCCCAGCAGCATTTTCTTAGGGTTCTGTCTCAGCTCTTTTGGAAAAGAACTTGACAGGTGGGTGCCAGAGACTAAAAACACTGTGGAAAGTTGTCAAGGTTCGACTTGGGTTGCTGCAGCAGTGAAGAGAAATTTTTTTTGAGGTTAAGGCATTTACACCCAAGTCCCCTACACTGAGCCAGAGACCAGCAGAGTGATTTCCTCTTAAAGCCCAGGAAAGGTCACTGCAGAAAAACACAAAACTATTTATGCTGACATAACCTTGCCCAGGGCTCTTAAATGGTCCAGAAAAACAGTAGTGTTTCATACTTGTACTGGGAGTACAGACTGACTTCCACAATGTCCACTGAGACTACACGAATGCAGAAACTGATTTTATGGTGTGCTCTGGATGGATGGGGATTATAAAGAGTCAGAGAAAATTAAGTGCCCAGCTCCCTCCACTGTGTTTGGATGCACTTTCTTACCTAATTTATCCTTTCGGGCATATCTCAGCCTTATGGAGGTTTCTGTGCATGAGAAGTGGAAGGCAGGTACTGCTTTTGCATAACAGCACCCATTTCAGAAGCCATAGATAAGAATATACAGCTGAGGATAAAAATACCTGTTTGAACCTTCTCAAGAGAATGAAATGTAGCAGACAAAGGCATAATGTTTACAGCTGAATGTTCTTTCCTACACTTAAGGCAAAATTCCAATTTCATTGAAAGCTATGGAGAAATTCAATTTATGTGGAGTCACGATTTCACCTCTATTTCTTTTCTCCAATACTGTCTTCATGCAAAAGCAGAAATTAAATCCAAATGTCCCTTATTTGATGTCAAGAAATATTTTCAGCTTCTGAGATTTTGCTAAAGCCTTACTATTAAATTTTGTACACACGTCCTGAGAAAAAGTTTGTTAGAAATTTCCATACGAAAAAAAAAAGTTTATTTTTCATTTAACTGTGGCCAAGCCTAACAGAATAAATTGTAGTAGAGGGCTCTTTAAAACACACGTGTTCATATATATATGTATAAACATACAATCACACTGCAATCTGGAGCTCAAAACTTTACTCATTATGTTTGGTAGAGTAGGACCAAAAGGCCACCAAGAATGGTACTCCTGGTGTCGGGTAATGCACAAATGCAAAGCAGCAAGTGGCCTCTGCCCTGAAGAAAAAACTAAGAATTATTTTCACATTCCCTTTCTTGAATCCAGAAAATAAAAAAGGAAGTAAATACACCAAGACTTGGTAAAGAAAAGAAAATCATGTTGCAAGGAGTCAGAATACTTCTGCACAGAATGGTGTTACAGACCCTTTCCATCACTCGCTAAATTAGCCTACTCCTCTAGCTGCTGTAGCGAGATGCTGTAATTTAGAAAGTTATTCAATAATTGCACACGCACAGACCTTCGTTTGCCTCCCCTGTGCTCCTGCATTATGATGAAGCCTTTAATTACAACTGAACATATATTATTATTTTTGCAGGTTTCACAACTCACTCAATGCACAGAGAGAATGGGGCACACCAGGCAAACCTCTAAATAGTATTTCCTTATATCCGCACCCTGTATGTGCACTGTGTATAACCTTGCTGCACGCTTCAAAACCCCGCTAGGAAAATAAGACTATTAGTTTCCTCACACCCCTGCAAGCTTCACAGACACACAGGAATTTCTTTTCATAAATCTGCTGCGACATCCAAGCGGTCCCAGATTTATTTTCTTCAGGGGGAAAACTGAGGCCCGGAGGACTGGATCAAAAGAACAGTTTAATTTTTGACGTCTCAGAATAAGGACACCACATTTCATTTTCCCGTCCTCAGAGTTTTTATCAGTCCACAGCACAGCTCTCTCTGACTTTGGCTGCAGCTAGAAGCGATGAGCACTTCTGCAAGTTAGAAGTGCTGTCCCATTTCCTCCCACGCACGCACACACCCCGTCCTCCTCCTCCCTGGGGTGGCAGGGAGCAAAGTCAGCCTGCTCTCCTCTTCCAGCCTCCTGACGCTCCCTGGGAAGAGAATGTCTCCAGGGAAGTCCAGCCGAGACCCTCCAGCTCAAGCAGAATCAGAGCTGTCAGAATCCGGGAAGAAGTCAGCTGCCAAATTTCAATGAGTTTCTTGTGAGAGACCAGAATTTTCCAAAACTCACAATTTCTCCATATATGGACACTTCTACAGGAAGAGCAAATGGAATATCCCAGGCATAAAGGCAGCATTTCTTACCGGTACTAAACTCACATCCATAAAGATGCTATAAATTGTGATGTAGCGTTCTTTTTTAACATGCAGAATAAATATTTCCTGATTTATTTTTCTGAAATGGATTGTTGTTTTTGTTGAAAATTTAAAACAGTCTGGTGGCAGACTTTCAGCTGGGGTCAATGTTCAAAATTTTGCCAGTACTGTCTAATTAGTATTAATGACAGATATCAGTACCAGTCCTGCCTATGCCTGATACAAAAGGACCTGCCTACTCACTGTCACTAGGGGATAACGGACTGCAGCAATTTTGGGGGAAAAAAATCAGGTTCCTGCATTCATCGAGACTCTTGTTTCTCCTACTACCCAACTTTTAAGAGGCAGGAGAAGAGTTGAGATTTGAAGTTTCAAGGCACCAGGGACTCAAGGGGGATTCTGCATCCCGACTGAAAGGGCCGTGGGAGCCCCGTGTTCCCACCACCTGCTCCTGCCTGGCTGCAGCCCGGCTCCGTGCGCTCTTACCGCTCGTGCTGATGCCATCCCCCAAAATACAACGTGTGACTTTTTCTTCAGGTACTCAAGACTCAGCTCATTAATTAACAGTTGCAGCATTGCTTCCAGCTGCCACTTCAGCCAAAGGCAATTCTCTCCTCGGTTGTGCAAGGATGCGGGGCTGGGGTCAGGAAGGGCATGCCCTCAACCACATTAAAACTAGGAGAAAAGGGGACTGCAAAAGAGCTGACAGTAACATACATGGAAAATATTATCACGACAGCATATCTGGTTGTGCGTCTGAGCTACTCTGCTTGGAATATTATCTGTTCTGAGGGTTTAGACAAAACTTGCATTTGGTGGTTTGCAGGGTGCTGTGCGTTCATAATATTCTAGGCAAGGGCAATATGGAGAGGTCTGCGAAGCAAAGCAGGTATGGGTTTGCCAATAGTTTTTTCCAGTTGGATACAACATTATTCTGCTCACCCTGAGGCCAGCGGAAGCTGACTAGCAGTAGCTAGCAGTAGCTAGCAGCAGCTAGCATGGCATCAAACCTGAGCTAAGAAGCCTGCTGAGATGGGTGCATCAACAAGGGCTGACGCACAGTCAGCTCGGGCTGAGCAAACAACTCCCACCTTCCCGCAGTGGGCCAAGGCTTCCTCTGTGGGCTCTCAGACTGCTCTTTCCATCAGCACAGCTGAAGCATTCAGGAAAGGAAGGCTCAATATCCCACCTACGCTGGTGAAGCCAAGACATGCTCTGGGCGAGCCAGCAGGGCAGTGGCAGAGCTGAGCACTGAAAGCTGTTCTTCCAGGGTGAAGTCAACAGCGTTGAACTGTGCTGTACAGCCACAGTGCTTGACTGGAAATGTTTTTTAACTGGGTTTTTTTATTATTGTGCCCGAAGACCTCTGGGTTTGCATTAGGGGCTACTCTGTATGAGTACTTAAACATCAACATTCAGTTGAATAGGATAGCTCAGTAAGAATGAACCTGTGCCAAATTTCTGCAGTGTTCTTCGGTGCCCAACCTTCAAAGCACATCCTCACCTCTCATCAGTTAAAAGTCAATCCCATGTGCATCCCTTTGCACTATAACTTGCCCCATGTTAATGTTTCAAAGGTTTACCCCTCCATTTGTGTGTCCATGGGGAGGCAGGTGGCATGGGGCAGCTCTAGCAAAAGATGGGAGAAATATTCAGGTAAACAACATTCCCTAAATATCGAGGGATAAATAATACAGTGGAAGGAGATTCGTTTAAAATAGAGTGGTTTGGTTTTATTTGATTTCACTGTGACTCCACTGTACTCTGGCTGGTATCGGCAAGAACCTTCTGTTTACTCTTCTCATCTCTGTTTGTATTAAGATTTGGTGATTTTCACGGGCAGTGAAGAGAGCAGAGTACCCAAACAGAAAGGGAAAAAACGTGCCTGTGTAACATCCCAGACTTAGTCCTCCATTTTGTAAACTGAGGTTTTTCTCTCCATCACCTCAGCGCTAACTGTTAGATCTAAGAGTAAGTCACTGGGAAGAGGTGGGAAGAAAAGTCTAATCGGCTGATTTATTAAAATATGGTAATGCTTTATACTGTAAACCTTGAACAGGATGTGTGTGTAGGCAGTTGTTTGCATCTGCACAATGTCCTATTCACAGCTGAGCGGAGCAGGAAGGTAGGCAACGGGCGGGGGGGAGGTGGGTATTGCTTTCACCCAACTGACATGCAAAAATCAGCTTGTACTTCCAGAAAATTCAACGTTCTTGTTCTGTGAGCCGCTTTCAGTACATTTATTTTGTCAGACAGCTTAGTACCGCACTTCATGCCCAGGTGACCACTACCTGGAACAGCAGTGTAGGGTTGGCTCAACTTTGGTCTCTGAGGAGATCTTTGGGCATTGCTTCTCCAGGGCAGAACTTCTGTATCCTGTCTGTGGGCTCCTTCTTCACTCAGAAAAGAAATATTCAGTACTGCTCTCTCAGCTGCAGTCAGCTGGGGATGCCAAAATGAGATATTAAATGCAGTATATTATATTTGTTGACATAGGCAATCGATATGACAGTGTATGTGAGTAAAAACTCAGACATAAATACAGTCATTCCACCCCACACATCTCTGTCAGGCTCTCTCAAGCCACATGGAAATAATACAACATCAGTGAACTGGTTCACACTAGGAAAGTTTCCCTCCTGCCAGCAAAAAAAACACAGCCAAGGTGTTTCAGTTATTTTCTGTGATTTGCTTTTTCAGCCAAAGATCAGATTTAGAGCTCTTGACCACAGCTTGAAACCCAATAACAGTGGTGATGTATCAGTTGGCATCTTTAACTTCAGCTGTGGTCTGGGTAACTTTGGGATGTCCCAGCTGGGTACTGGTGGGACTCTGCATGACCTGTTTCTAAGATCTTAAGAGGAAATTTAAGACACAACATTTGCTTTGGGAACACTGACACAAGGAAAATAAGATTGATATGGTGGCAGTTTATTCTTCCCTCAAATGCTCTTCCCTCAAGTTATCCAAAGAAATTTAAATTCAGGAATGTCAGCTTCAGCTAAAAATAATTTCCAAAGCTGTATCTGAAATGCTCAGTGCTGAATCAACAATATTTTTCTGTTTGGTCCAAGAACTTGATACTTCTTGTTTTTATGTTTCCCATTCAAAGTGTTCCTGAACACTTCCTAAAATGAAAAGAAGAAAAAAAAAAAAAAGCAGTGATTTTAACTTTGAGTTCCAGTTACGGACAAATACATAAAAGCATTGAAACTTGTCAGAGTGAACAAGTTGTGCATTAGTTATTTTTTTCAGCTCAGCTGCTGATAGCATCTGGTAGGACACCAATGAGGATTATGCAGTTTTCTTGCTCAGGTAAAAGAACTTTATTAATTGACTGAGGAATAGTTCAGAAGCCTAGAAAAAAAGAATTACCAATTGGCAGAGAAGAAGATGATGGAGAATTTAACAATCTCAGAACATACAAAATATCTTGTACTTTGAAATTCTTCTATTTTTCTCATAATACTGCTGCTGACACTCGGTTGTGATTAAGGATGCCTTTACCCCCTGTCCCAACAAGTGTCACCAACAAAAGACTCGGCTCCCAGTCGTTAGTGAGAAGCTTTCAAACAGTGAAGGGGAAGTGGGCAGATGTTTCAGTAAGACTATTTTATTGCTGCACAGACCACTTTTGTGCAACCAGCTTGCAGAAAGCTGCTGTTTTCACCTACAGCTGGGAAAGGTTCAAAACAGATTTGATTCCTAGTATGACCTTCAGTATGAAATGCTCCATGAAACATTCCTTCTGCCACATGAAAACTGCTTATTTCAGAAATATCCCCACTAGGTCTATCAGTGTCACAAAACTTAACAGAAAGTATTCGGGGTCATGCTGTAAACGCAATACATGTCCAAACTGGAAAAACATCTCTGTGACTTAAAATTGCAATTGAAGCACAGACAGTTTCTTACCCACGCCAAAGAGGTGACATTAGCACCTTCCATTACATTTTATAATTTCTCATTGCAAGGAAAATATATGAGGATGAACCTTGGCCTGAGATTAATCTGCACTGTCCTGCTGATGTCACAGCTTCCAGAAAACGGGAAGCCCGTGCAGCCTAATAGCTCAAACGCTGGTAGGGAATAACCACACATTTTGTTATCTCCTGACTTTTGGAAGTCTTGTGATGTTTGTGCACTTGAGACCTGACTTCTCAAAGCCTGAGAGGTTCCTTCTGAGCCCTTATGATGGTCCTGAAACCTTTTACTGTGCTGGGACTTCATTTTGAAGGGCTCATTCTTGGAGCCCTTTGAATCCAGATCCTGAAAAGCCTCCTCAGGAGAGTTGGTGGGACTATTGGAGTAACAGTCTTGTTTATGATATTTGACTATATTTGAACATTTGCATAATATTTGAGAAAGGTTGAAAGGTAGACAACGTTTGCCTGTGTTCTCCTGTCACAGGCCCTGAAAAGTTTTGGGCCTGGGAAGCAAAAATCAGAGTAATGAAATGTCATTCCTAACTGCAGGCTTTTTGATGATGACCTGCAGCTGAAAGGGATCCCAATAAGATTCCTGGCTCCATCACCCCGTCCCCATCTTGGACCCATCAACCCCAGGTTTAAGGTCCCTCCATCTGCATCCGTATGAATGATGCAGATCCATGAATCTTATAATCACACACAGAAGCACAGTCTCAGGCTGAGCAAACCCACCCCCTGCCCTTTCTCAAGGTCAGTAGGCTTCCGCTGTGGGGTGAGCTGAGTCGCGCACTGGACTTCATTGACTATGCAGTGTTCACATCTAATATTTCAATGCCCTTCAAGCTGCTCTGGCATCCCACCTGGCTTCCAGCTGCCAGTTCAGAAGGCTTTGGGCTTCCTCCAGGTCCCAAAGCCTGCACTTGCCCACTCCATGGGGCTATCTCATACACTGAGATGCCCACATACACGCAACTGAATCAAGCCCCAGATAACCACTGACTAAAACGGGAGCTGAGACTAGTAGGCATCTCCATGTAGGTGTCTTAAATTTAAACTCAATCCCATCCTTTTTTTTTTGATCCTTATGTTTGTACATCAGTCCTGGAAAATAGGAGCAAATGCAACTTAAATAGTCCAAAACTAGTGTGCTTGCTACGCAGGATGTCCTTTTTCTCACAAAATGGTGGGTTTTAAGTGGTTGAAGTGGAGATACCATAGTCCAAAACTTGTGTGATTCATTCATTAAAACATAAAAAAGGGGAAAAGAAGGAAGTTTCTATTTCCACAGATGCGCTCCTGAAGGCACCATGACCAAAGATGTTGCCTTGGTCTGTTATAATACACTTTCTGGGAGAAACAAAATCTTATTTTACGTACATGGAGTTTTTAAGCCTTGAAGGAACCCTTATGGTCACGTAGGGCGTTCTGACCTCCTGCATCACACAGGTTACAGGTCCTCCCCACAGAGGGTGTTTCAAGCACACAACTTCTATTTGACATTTTCCATATCATTGTGGAAGACAAATACTTTTAAACGGACTTTAAAACAAGTGGAGAACCTCCCAGTATCTCATCCACTAAGTTATTTCAGTGCCAAAATAGCTTTTCTGTGTATTTTTTAATAGCAGTTGCCTCAATTTCTACCCACTGGCTCTTTATCTTTGCTTTTTCTGGTACAACAATCTATTCTCAGTAATGTCTTCCTGTGTAGTTTTCTACAAACTCCTCTAAAAAAAAAAAAAAACTTCAGAGTTTAAAAGAACCTTTCCCTGGGTAAGCTAAATATTTCCATCTTCTTAGATCTCTTTCTCAAAAGGACTTTCTCAAAACCTCAGATACGTCTCATTACACTTTGCCAAAACCTTTCTTTTTTTTCAACAACTTCTATTAAGGTTGGACACAGTACAGTTTCCACCAAATTAAGCTGCCTCCTTGGTATTCTCCTACTCCTACAACCAGGATCCTATTCTGCCTGTTATCTACCGATTGACTAAGAATCTCCAGCAAATTATTTTCAAAGTAGTTCACTGGAGGAAGTCCTATTTTACTACATTCTGCACATGGAATTACCATCATCATATTACTGAGAAGGGAAAGAGTCATTTTATGAATTCAGGAGTATTTATCATACTGTATTCACCAAATTAATATTAAATGAGATAAGACCACGTCTAAAATTTCGTTCGCTCCTCTCTTTCCTCTGTGCTTTAAGCCTTCTAACACAAAATAGAAATGGGTCTGGAAAGCAAACTAGCCGATATTCAAGGCTGTGTTAATTGGGCTCCCTGTCTCCCTGCCACAGCCAGACATAACACTATTTACAGCCAGATGCCAAGAATTAATTGTATCTGTGGCTGAATGGAAACCAGCAAGCAGTTTCAAACACAAATAGAAAAACTGAGATACAGAGGTTATCCCTTTCATACGTCATATGACAACAGATTGGGAAATCTTCAGCGTTTCCCACCAAGAAGCTAATTAAAATGAGGGGAAGAGGGAAAGACAGTCTCAAAATATGGGCTAGAATTGTGTAAATAATGAGAGAAAACAAACCTCTGTGCTCACACTTGGGAAAATAACAAAAAGCTGCCTATTTACTGCCAGTTCCCCTGGCCCCAGATACTCCGTGCAAGGACTGCTGCTGGCCCAGCTCTCTTCACACTTTATAATCAGTTTACCCAAGACTAATATCAGTAATTGCAATGGTGTCACTCCAGCTGGAGAGGCAAATCCTCCGTGACTGATTCCCAAATATTTCCTCAGGTGCCTGATTCACGTGTAGGAAATGCTCCTTATCAAGCGAACAGGATTCATTGGAGTATTACAGGATAGAGCTTCACTTTGGTCCTTTAGCACCTCCTTCACCATCCCATTCTTCTCAGTCATCAGAACAACTTACTCCTGTACCCACCACCCAGTCTGCAGTCTGTGGTAAAACAGCTCTTTGGTGAAATGAGCAGTCCTGTTATAAAATTATTGACTGGGAAAACAGAAGAAAGTCAGCTGGCTAAATGATTGCGTAAAAGTATGATTAATGACAATATTTGAGCTATTTTCTTGCAAATGAGGTTATTGGGAAGGACACACTGAAATTAACTTCCTTCACTTACTTAATCCATCTTTAGGAATTTATTACAACTCCAGAAAGCAGGAGATAAAAGCCCGTGAAAACTACAAAAGATCTTAACAGAGTGGCCACAAGCCCAAGTCGCATACTATGATGGAAGCTCTCAAGTTGCATGATAGGGTAAAAAACCAAGGTGAAGCATAGCAATACAAATGGCAAAGCTAGAAGACTGCTGGACCATTGTTTCTGAGGCAATGTCTTAAGGGATATGCTGAGGAGTGGGTTCCTCTGGGCTAACAAGGGAATTTGGGAACCATCACTGGCAGCGGGAGCTCAACTCGGAGCAGCAGAGGTAGCAACGGCAAGGGGAGCATCAGTACGGATCTCAAGCAGGAGTTGCATTGCTCAAACCGAGCCCCGAAGGGGACTGTGAGGGGTACGTGCACCAGCAGAGCATTGCCATGCTGGAGCAGGTCTCACTGCATTGTTCACTTTATGCCTCAGGTCTGAGGAGCCGAGCAGAAAATGAAACGTTTCTGTCCCACGAAACCCCCAGACCCGTTACAGGTGAGACACTGAGCACAGGACTCACACAACTGCTTTCTCCTCTCCAACCAATGCCTATACTTACACCCCTGCAATGCATGGTTATGACCTCTCTTCTGTCCCCAGATACCGCAGAATAAGCAAAAGTGCTTTGCCAAGTCGCGCGCCATCTATCCCCAGCTCGTAAGGGAAAAGACCTCAAGAGAAGAGTGTTTGTGGCAGGAAAGGAGCATGGCACAAAACAAGACCTCATGTTCAGAAGATGCCTCCTAGGTGGACCATTTTGCCCACTTCAATGTCACCTCTAAGTGACAGCTTAGCACTGTCAACACTCCCCCATCGTCTGGCCAGACATGGGTCCCACACAGGGACCACTTCAGTCCCATCCCCTGAAGAAGAAAATCCTTCAGAGGTCAGACCGCAAAGTGCACAGGCAGAGGAAAATTCGGATATATTGTGCAGTGTCTAAAAGGGAAGAGGGACAAGACCAGTAGGAGATAGATACAGGGGCTCCAGCTGTGGTCATCAATGAGCACAGATATTATCAATGCACAGCAGGTCTGAGACTATTTGTGAATGCAGGAATGACTCAGTCAGTCCCACAGCAGAGGCCGTGCAGCTGATATATCCTTTACATAGAAGGTAAAAGCTTAGGAAAAAAGCCTACAGACCCAATTACAAAGGCAAAAATCCAATGCAGACTCTGACTGCAAGAGCAAAAAGGAAGCAGAGGAAATTTTGTCATTTGATGGATGCAAAAAAACAGTAATTCACTATTTTTAAAGCCATTTTCAGAGGGATTTAAAGGCTTTGGAAGAGGGGAGTAGACAGAATGCATATCCAGGACTGACAAACTGAAAAGATCAGTAAGCTGGACCTACAGTTTGGGTGCTTGGAGAAGAGACTGCAAGTGATTAATTTATTCTGAAAAGCAGACCTTTTGATGTGGACAGCCGTGCTCTTTGCATGCCTGAGAAAGGGATCTCAGACCACCTGCATCCATAGAGATTTTAAAGTCATGGCGAATCGAATCTCAAAATTATGAAACTGCACCCTTCCATGGACAAAGGAGTAACAGGAAGTGTTAGATCAGGATAAAAGCTTTAATAAGACGGACACTTCTCAGTTTTATTGACAGATGAGCCTGGAAAATAAGGGGTACCAGCAGAAGCACTCACAAGGTCACTATCTGAAACAGCATCAGAACTTGAAATCTCCCATCAACTTCCATCTAATCCCAGCCCAAATGTTTTTGAAACAATCTAGTCCCAGCTCCAGCGGGTGTTTAAACAAAGGCTTAATATTAAAGCATTAAAGTTGAGATGCCTACAAGCATCTCTTTAACTATTGCATGTCTGACTGTGCTATTTGGATTCCACGGCCCTTTAAGAAGCCACCCAAGGTCAGCAGGACTTAAAGACATCCTCATTTCCTCCGTGGGCTGGATCTAGGCACACATTACATGCATTTAAGAGTTTTGCTAACCTAAAGCTTTAATCTCCTTGTAACTCACCCTCTACCTCAAGACCGGAGACAATAATGTTTTCCTTCCTTCCACCATTTGTCTATCTTGTTAATTGCAGTTTCTTTGGCTGTAAAGTCTTTGGTTGTGAGGACCAAAAATTCCCTAGAGCAAGAATTGTATCTCATTATCTGTTTTAATAATGCATAACAAGGGATTGGCAATATCCTAATACAAAAAGCAAGATCAAACAAACAAAAATACTCTTTAACAAAGTTAAACCCTTCTCAAATGTACACTCCCTGTTCCTCAAAAGATAAAACCAAACGGTTTTTAAAATAATGTATTCAATCTTCGCAAAAACTATTTCATCTTTTGTTCTAAACAGCAAGAGCTGGCATATGTGTTTTGCTTTTGAATAGGGAAAGAAGCTCTAAGATTCTAGCCATAAACTGTTCATCTTCCCAAAAACTAGAATTCTCGAATCTGTGAACAGCCAGGAAGTGTATCTCACCAGAATGTGCTACTCGAGGAAGAAGCAACAGCTCTTAAAAAACCAATGAGCTCCACATGAATTCTCCAACATATCTATTGCTAATGCTGACTCACGATGTATTTACAAGCCGTGTACATGGCATTTAATATGTGACATTCAAAGTACCAACATGGGTATTGAATAAAAAGGAAAAATGGAGGATCTGACTGAAAGTTGAATTCAGATATTCTTGTCAAAATGTACCCAGAATAAAATCCCCTAAAGAATTTCAGGATGTCACTCTGAGCACAGGGAATTCAGCCCCATTTCTTTTCAGCAATACGTTTCTCAAAGAGATTAAACTCCTGTTTAACTTTGGTCATGTCCAGAAGGTCCTGATTCTCCTCTAAAGAGTCATCAACTCCAGTATCCCTCCTTTGGGCGAAACACTAGGGTACTGCAACAGTCCAAGCGAGGTATGGGCCACCAGTCTGCGACCAAGCGCTCCTCCTGGGCTTGTCCATATGTGCCCCCTCTTCCCTTGTCAGCGGTCACTCTTCTCACCTACGAGGATCCTTCTTCTCCTGTAACCGGCACCAGCAATCTATCCCTGTTGGGCCATGATGAATGAAAAAACATCATCTCCCAAATAAGAGTGATGATTTCTCTACATTTTAAATTAAAACCAAATGGGCTGTATTTTGACAGCTCAGAGCTCAGCATCCAAGCCCTTGGGAGGGGGCATCTCTAGACACAATACAGGGAACTTCACAACCTCACTCATAACTGTGGTTTCAAGGCTCCCAACAGTTTTGTGCAAGGCCTCTTTTTCAGACCTCAAGGAATGGAGTTCTTCCACTCATGGTCTCTGCTTTGAAGGTGCTTTGTCCCTAGGATGAAGCTTTTATCCCTGGGACGAGGATTAGCTCTGATCCTTCCTCTGGTATTTTTTTTAGTCTCCAAATATTCCTGAAACGTCCTGGCCTGTTCAGTCGAGGAGCACTGGCAGGGCTGAGCCCTCTGCCCGCTCTGCACTGCCCTCCTACTGCTGGAGATGTGGTCTCAGAGTTAATCCTACTTAAGACTAACTTTGACTAAGAATACATTATTTCCCAATAAAAATATACCATTTCCTGACACTCAATATCAAACTGAGTCAGCCACCAGAGTCATTATTGCTCTATTTAATGCCTCCCACCCAGGATGCTAACGACTCAAGCTATGGAAGTACCTGTGCAATAAGGAAGGAAAGTGGGGCACAGAGGCTGAGATGTAACAAAGACTGATGGTCTTTTCCCAAAAGCCATAGTCCCTTTCAAATCTGTAGCCTCCACAGACTGCCCAAACCCACTGTACAAGCGATTCAGATACCTAGTTTCAATTTCTAGAGTTACCCTGCGTTAGCTGGTATCCTGAGAGGTGGTACCTGCCAGGACACAGAGCTTGAAAATCTCACTTCCACGCCTACCTGCATCACACGAGCTTGGAGGGACCCAAGGAAAATAATTTTCTCTTTTACACACTAGGCTCCTTTGAAAAGCACTTTGGGAAACCTTGCAAAAGATGGTTATATAAGAGCTAAAAATAACAATAATAATTATTATTATTACTAATTGTTGTTGTTGTTATTGTTATTATTACTACTAGAAGTCCTTCAGACAGGCTTGATAGCACTGCACAATACAGCACTGAGCAGTCAAAAAGAGGTTTTACACCAAGAGATATCTTTAAAACTAGCTCAGTGATGAAACACCTAACTGTCCCATTTTGCTTTACCATTTCACGACTGCACGTAGCACAAAAAAATATTAATTAATTCCCACACCACCAGGAGGGAAGGAACTGCCAGTTCAGATCAGCCCTTAGGTCTCCGTAGTTACAGCATCTCACTTCCCACAGAGGAGTTCAGAGGAAGGTATGAGAAATCTCCCAGCTACCCAGAACAGAAGAATCTAACCTCAAGGAAATTCTCTTTCTAACCTCACGTTGTTCGGAAGCTACAGCTAAAATGATGAGGCATTGTTCCTCAGCCAAGCCAGACAGGCAGCACCTTGTCGATCTGACAGCTAAAGGAGACACGGATGCTAATGATTTCCCTAAGGCATTAGGGCCACGTTTATATTGAGGAAACTCCCTACAATGCGACCACGTTGGTGGAAAATCCTTAATGCAGTCCTCTGCACTGGCTCAGGGCAGGGCTTAAACTGCTGCAGACCCCACTAGAGTCTATTTTCGGATTAAAAGACATGGTCCGTAGGTGCAAACTGCCTCAGAGGTGGCACGAGTGACAGCTCCCAGTGCCAGCACCTTTCGCTCAGACCCTCACCAGACCTCCGTCCTGTGCGTGGTCAGCCAGAATCTCAGCAAAACCCTGGGCTAATTGTGTGAGATTTTGATCCAGCTGAAGCTCACGTTGCGATATATCCTATTGTAACCGAGTGATCCAAAGCAAACCCCTGGGATGGGGAGAGCGTTTCCTCTCTTAGCGTCCCCGTCACCCGCGCTGCGCGGCACCGCAGCGGTGAGCAACCGGCTGGGCTGTGTCACAGGGAAACCCCTCTGCTCTCGTCACAGATTTATGGCTGCCCGTGACAAGCAGATGTATCTTTAGCTTTGGCTCGAGGATGCTTGTGAGGCTGTCTAAATAATTCATCCTGCGGAGCTCACATCAGCCTTTCCAAGGGCACGCTCCAGCGAGGGCTGCCTCCTGCAGCTAACAGCCAGAAGTCCCCACGTGCATTGGGACCACGGCAGCCCGTCATACTGCATTGCAAACACCAGGCATAACGAACAAATGCAAATGCCCGAGACAGACCGTTGTCTCATTTTGCCCCTACCATCTGCAGCACTGCTGCTGCCTCGCTGTTTGCACAGCAGACAAAGCCCTCATCTGCTCCCTGCGCTGGAATCGATGCTGCGCTTTGCCAGGCTGCGCAGCTACGCACGGCGATGAAAGCTAAAAGCAGATAACTGGGGCTTCCCAGGAAAACTGAAAGCTATTCTATCACCATCAAGACCCCACTGCTAAAGGATCGTTAGCAATATGATAATAATTTTTTCATCAAGTCCATAAACGGAGCTACAAAGCCTCTTTTGAGAAGACGCTAGACCTGATGTAAACATTTCAAAAGACGGACAATCTTCCACACTCTTACTAAGCCCCAGACACTTCCAGCCAGACCAGCTGCATTGCACCCATTTCACAAACGACTTAGTTCACAGTCAAAGAAGTGACTTTCAAAGGCCACAAAGAGCACATGATGGCAGAAGAAAGATGTTCCCCACTTTGGTCCTGCTTCTAACCAAGTATTCAAACGTGGCCAGCAATTCTGCACGTGGCACTGCAGCCTCTGCCCTCTTAAAAACCACCCGGATCTCTTCAGCATCTCTTAGTGATGCAAATAGAGGGAATGATAAGTACCAGCTGGTTAATAAAATCCTGGGCAGTGTCCTCAGCCCTTTCAATGGTGTGCAGCAAAGCTATTACCAGCAGATCCCAGACGGAAAAACAGTTTAATGGACAGCAATAAACATTCAAAGTGAGAAAAATAAACAAACATGTTGAATTAATTGACGAAGACATTGCCTCCTAGCTAGCTCAGACCTAGACTAGGTTCACAGGAGAACCAAGCCCCGCCAGTAAACTCAGGGGTTTGATTTTGCAAAATTTAGCTGCAGCTACCGTTTGTTTTTTTTTTTTTTTTATGGAGGTTTTGCCTGCCTCGTCCCAGGCAGTCCATTTTCATGCACACAGTGTCTGCAGAGCTACATGGCAGGGAAACCCCCATCTGCTCCCCTTGGATTTACACTCAGCCATGACAAATGACTTCAGCTTCAACTTTCTGCTAGGAGATGCATATAGAAAATGAGGTCAAAAAGGCTCACTTTAAATTATTCATTGTGAAAAATTCACCCTGGCTTTTCTAAGCCTGTGCAGCCAAAGAGGAACCACCAGCTCCCTGGAGCCAGAAGAGCTGATCTGTGCGTTCGCTCTGCTGCCTATAGCTCTGCTCTATATGAGGGACGGCAAATGCGGCACCACAGCAGGGGTGTGGGAGTGGGGAGATCTGGATTACTCTGTTCCAAGCACCAACTGTCTCCTTGTGTCAGCCTGGGAGAGTCAGAGGCATCGATTTGGAGATCAGAAGGGACTGGGTTGATGCTGGAAAATCTCTGCAGTGAAATCCCCGATCCACGCAACGTGAGAGGTCAGACTAATTGATCATAATGGGGGGAATTCAGGAAAATCTCCAAGGGACTATCAGGATCATCTGCCCTGACTTCGTGGCATAAGGTAGAAATTAACACACAATTTTTCTGGGATACATTCAGTTATTTTTGGTTAAGCGAAATAGAAAAAGAGCTATTCTCAGTGAAAATACCTGCTGGCAGACAGCATTTGGATGCACCTCCTCCGTTAAACTGTCCTAGCCGTTAATCACTCACACTTTAAATACATAGATCCTTCCTTCAGTTCAAACTGTGTTGACATGACTTCGCCTGTCCCTGTGTACAAGGGCTGCACTCCCCACATCTATTCTAGTTTTACTGCAGCACGGTACTCTTCCACGTACTGGTGGAGATGACATACCAGCTGTTGAGAGACAGAAGAAAACCTTCAAGCAAAAAAAATGCAAAGGAAAGCAACATTTGGGCACTGACAGAAGCCAAAACTCAGTATCATTGCTGCACTTTTGGTGCAACATGGTAAAAGGCAGAGGGAATCCTCATAAAAGGATGCGCTAGGCTGGGAAACGCTGGGGCCATAAAATCAAGTGTATGTATCTCCAGCAGAGATGCTGTTCGTGCTGTCATGTATTTATCTGGTTTGTTGGCTATTTATGTAGACCCTCTCTCCTTCCAGCTGTCTTCCTCTTTCCAGAGGTATTGATCGACTCTCTCATTTTTCCTCAGGGTCCACATACTCTTTTACAAGCACCTTACATGACACAATAACCTGATTTCAGTTTATTTGTCCAAGCAAATGGTATGTTTGCAGTTTGGTACTCAACAACTCTAAATCAAGCAGCTGCTTCAGTATAAGCTAGGAAGTTACTGATCTCCAGTGGGAAATTGCAAAGGGTCATTCCAAAGTTCCAGCAACTGCCAGGGTCCTGTTAGCTCCACAAACCCTCCACATCTCGGTGTCAGTCTTTTATAATTATGCTATTGAGTGCCATTACTAATCTTGTTTTAATTAATTTTAGTACATGTATATGCTTTCATCTCTGCCTATATCATCTTATTTTGAGCATCAAGACAGATGAAGTCCTAAATAATAAAAGTTGGGGGTTTTTTTTAAACAGATAGAAAGATTTCATTTTCTTGGGAACCACCTCTTGCTCACTTTTTGCCTGGGTCCACTTTTTGAAGACCCAGACCTAGAAGATATTGATTCAGGGATGTGCTCAATTTTAAACCTACCTATAAGTTTTGAAGAGGTCCACTCATGCACCTTAAGCTGTTAAAACTGAAAGAAAGCAAAGGACAAGTTGAGTGTTTTCCAGAGCTGGCATTCAAACACTAATATCAACAAACACGCAGACTTATGCCAGCAGTTACAGAGGGGTGTAGCTGTGTTTTTCATGACTTCAAAATAATTATATCCTGTGGAAGGCTGTTTTCTAAATGAGTTCCAGGATAAGGAAAGTAGAATCAGAAAAGTTATTCCAAGCATAAATGTTAGGAAAAAAAAATGCAGAATCTCAGCTTTGCCCAGCATTCAAAAACACTGCCCTACATGGTGTAAATACTAATTTCTGAATCAGATAATGAATGTCATCAGAACAGTCCACCAAAGGGGCTGGACAGGCAAAGGTAATATCAGTTCTGCACTGAACATCATCAGTCGCAATGGTAACAAACATTAGAAAGAGCTTCATAATCTTTGAGACATATACTTTGGGAATTGGAGCCTGGTCTTGCAGGGCAGGGAATGTCCCCAGTGCCATTCATTTCAGTAGCAGTTGAAGAAATTAAATACCCTCTGGGAAGTGTGACTCTGTGTATGAGGTCGGGCTTTTGCATCAAATTGAGAGCGAAGGAAGGAGGGAGAGAAAATAATGCCATAATGATGGCCACCGAATAGGCTTTATTTACTCTCCTGGAACTACATAAATACCAGTCTGCATCAGCTAAATGCATTGCCTGCTCAAACATTTTTATAAGCATGAAATTTACTCAGCTGTACCCATAACTTAATAGGTCAATTATTGATAAGAACACATCATCTACACCAGGATTAAGAGCTAAACACAGGTTTTCTTAAAAACGCATCAAGAAATTAAAAAGTTACGTGGTCTTTATTGTTAATAGTATGAAGGCAATGCCTAGAGACATCAGCTCAGATCAGAAATAAGCATGCCAGGAGCTGTATAAATAGAGGGCAGGGCAATGTACACCAGAACGGGCTGAGAACATAAATACGAGGGAGAGCTGGTCGCAGGAGAGCTGCAAGTGTCACTGAAGTGTTGTGAATTGTCTAATCTTGACTTTTTCTATGGGGTGGGTTAAACAGAAAGAGTGTGGACATTGCTGGGAAGGCAAAGGGGAACCCAAAGGGTAGAGGGGCGATGCTGAGTTAGAAAAGACCATGAGGAAGGAAGTGGGATTACTGGCAAATAGAAAAATTGAAGCCAACTGTTAGTCGAACAGTCAGGAGCTGAGATAAGGACAGTCCACCTTCCAGCACAGAAAGCCTTATGGGAACACACACAGCCATGCAGAGATCAGAAGATCGTGTTGGTGATTTCTCACCAGCCCACAGACTGGATGTCCTGGGAGCCTGGGGAGGGTCTGCACAGATTCACTTCTGTTAAGATCCCACAAGCTCTCACACAGTCCCAGGTGCTTCATTCCCGTTGCCTTTTTTAAGCTCTCCAAGTCTCTAAGCCTGGTAACGCTTCTGCTTACTTAGCAGTTGCTTTTCCTCCCTCAGCTGTCACACTCCTTTCATGCCCTCCCAAGGCTGCTCTCCTCAGCTTTCCTTATGTCCTTTCTGTTCTGTTCAGCGAGTCCTAAATCTCACAGCGCAGCTTCTCTTCTCGTCACGGAGAGGTGGGAAGTTCATCACAAGTTACACACGTTGCCTTCTGCTCCTGGTAGCGGGAGGGTGCTTGAACTACAAGCTGTGTATCTGCTCGTGTCTGTGATGCAAATCGTCTCGTATCACCAGCATCTCAAACCCTCAGTGGACAGCTGTTTGGAGGGAAAATTAGGAACCTGCCTTAAATAACATGTGAAAATGTGTAAGTGCTGGACCCTGAGCAGGTCACTTCATTTCTCCAGCTTTGCCAGTGCTTCTCTGCAGGGACAACCTGAATCATAGAATTACAGAATGGTTTGAGTTGGAAAGGATCTTAAAGATTATCTAGTTCCAACCCCCTTGCCATGGGCAGGGACACCTTCCACTAGACTGGCTTGCTCAAAGCCCCATCCAACCTGGACCTTGCACTTGGCCTTGTTGAACTTCATGAGGTTCTCTTGGGACCACCTCTCAAGCCTGTCCAGGTCCCTCTGCATGGCATCCCTTCCCTCCA
The DNA here is from genome assembly GCA_008921705.1 of Burhinus oedicnemus. Taxonomy (NCBI): domain Eukaryota; kingdom Metazoa; phylum Chordata; class Aves; order Charadriiformes; family Burhinidae; genus Burhinus; species Burhinus oedicnemus. The sequence continues at coordinate 45,333 of VFFE01007245.1, forward strand.
ACATGTCAACCACTCCACACAGCTTGGTGTCATCAGCAAACTTGCTGAGGGTGCACTCAGTCCCAACATCCATGTCACCAACAAAGATGTTAAACAGCGCCGGTCCCAGTACTGACCCCTGAGGAACACCACTCATCACCAGTCACCACTTGGACATCAAGCCGTTGACCACAACTCTTTGAGTTTGCTGCCTGTCCGCACTCTGCACATGCTCCTGGGTGATCACCTGGTATTCATGGAGGATGAAGTATAAGTGCACCCTCCTCAAACGTTCCACAGGAGCACAGTTTCCTGGCTGAGACACAAGCCTGGTGCTCAGCTCCTCTTCCAGCAGAATCATCTGTCCCATCCATCTTTATAGCATCGTCCCCTGGCTGATGTTTGGCAGAGACAAGAGCTCCCTAAAATTACCCTGAGATTCGTCTGCCACAAGGTTGCTAGGATTTGGACACAGGCTAACATGAGGGTTAGCTTAGGCTGCCTACAGAAATAAGAGCACAAGGTGGGAATGATAGGTGCTCAGGAACAAGCACGCTGACTGAACCGCTGTGTCTGTGGTCTGCCACCAATAAAACTAAGCTGAATTTTTTACTGATCTTTCTCTCTTTGTCTTAGTTGGGACTGTGTTGGGTTTTTTTGGCACAAGAGTGCACGTAACTACGTGCAGCACTAGCTTCAGACGGTCTAAGCTTGTTTCCTCACTGTGTTACAGGATTTGCTCCAGAACCTGCTGCATCAGGGACCACCTCCCTGGATGCCTCTTGGCTCATGTCATCTTTCATCTCCCATTTGGGGACAAATATCAATCTCAAATGACTTTCAGGGAACACAAGGAAGGATGAGTGATTGTCATTTTAAGGGAGTCCTGAGATAAAGGCACTGGCCACATAATTATGCATGCCGATCACCATGCACTGTATGAATGCAGCTATTTAATTTATTTATTTGCATATGCATTAATCCACATTATGTATGAAGAAGTGGTACTCACAGAGACAAATTAAGCATGCAATACAATGGCTAAATTGTTTAAATAACATGAATGTTTATCATTCAGTTCCCTGTGTGCAAGACAAGGCTGTTAATAATTAGTTTCCTACCTCCAAAAGAGCATGCATGTTAATTAATTAATAGTTGCAAAGCACTTTGAAGTTGCAAAGCACCATAAGAAAGCTATCCATTATTATGTATAGTAAATGTACTTCCAAATGAAATTATTTGCCTTTTTAAAATCATTCCCCTCCCAAAATCCCCTAGAATCCCTTATCCATAATATTAATTAGCATCTAATAAAAACATGTGTATTTAAATATTCATTTGGAGTTTCAGAAGCAGAACTGTTCTTCCACCCCCAGTGTGCCAAGGATAAGATAGAGTGGCACATTCCAGCACACGTACAAACACCGTTGTATGAGCCAGGTACCACAGACAGGGAAAAGACAAAGGCACACAAGAGAAGAGACGCTCCAGGCTTACATTGTGTTAATCTACACCATGACACTCAGGTTTAACTAGCAGCTCTGCGGTGAATTTTTGTGTGACTTGGACATGTCTCATCACCTATAGCTTGGGATGCATCAGCCAACTCACTAAGCTGCAGCCCCTAAAAGCAAAGTGGTTGCAGGAGTAAACCAGCCAGGGCGCCTTGGCTGTCAACAGAGGGGCTGATGCTTCCACAGCATAATCCAACCCAGCATCTCATACACACGATGAGTTGCTCCTTTGGGGTGGCAATCTCTCTCCCGAGAGGTGCTCCTGATGCCATCAACCTGAAACCAAGTCTGGAGCTCCATCTTTCCGGTTTCCCTCAAACACAGTCTCAAGGCGCATCAGAAAACAGCTCTGGAGCTTTATCTCATGTCACGTGCCAGCTTTTATTATGGATATACTGTCCCTTATATTTGGACTTCAGGCCTCAAAAGCTCATGGTGTACAACACTTCGGTGGTTTGCTGTTGTCTTACAAGGAAGAGTGTCTTCTTCTAAATCACATCCTAGGTGCATATTTACCTGACATATTGTATCAAATGTGAAGAGTCACCCAGGTTACTGAGAGCGCAATGGCTCAGCAGGCTCTCAAGAATCAGTAGCTCTGATTTGCTGCTGCAGGAGCACTCTGCAAAGAAAACAGGCACCACCACAATGCTTCTGCGCTGTCTGAAAGAGGTATTTGATGTTCAGGAGGCTGAAAAGAAGACTTTCAGATTGGAACCTTATGGGGTTCACCTTCTCGGGATTTCCTGTGCCTTCCGGGCACCAAGAAAGAGCTAAAGAGCTATGTGCTGCAATGAGAAAGGGGCACCTGAAGTCTTTTGAAATGTGGGGTAAAGTCTTCCAGCCTGCTGCGCTCCCATCGAGGACATGTGTGACGGTTACCCCACTGAAGTCAGAGGCACCCACAGCCTCCGGCTTCAGTGCTCTGGTATTTTCCAGCTGTAGCACAGTAACAGGGTAAGAGTCAGCTCTACTAAATCTGCCACCAACTCACAGAGCGACAACAAACAAGCCACTTCGCCCCTTTGGATCATACTTCCACATGAAGAAGGAGAGCTGGGTACTACCCGTTAGCAGTTTCTAAATCTCACTGGAGAATTAAGTGACCTGATCCATAGGCATCATATTCATTATAGGTGACCTCACTTGAGATCCCTTTTTTGGGCGAGTGCAATCAGTAATGAAACTTCCTCAGATATTCTTAAAATAATAGGCAATTTCTTGAAAGAGGAAATCTTCCACCCAGTGTAGTGTAACTTAATACTAGACCTCATTTTGATGGACAAAGAAAAATCAATTGATGACCTAAAAATGAGTGGTTGCTTAGATACTGATGATTATGAGGGTGATCTGGTTACATTTACTGTGTGAAAACAGAACACACCAGTGACCAGCAGCATAAGAATTTTTGAAAGGGCTAATTTTTGCCAATCTAGTGAGATTGTCAGCATCACTGGCAGGGATACACATGGAAAGCAAGAAATCCTAAGAGAAGACTGTAGTAGGAATTGTTCTCAAATTTCCTACTGGAGGCTCCAAAAGCCAGAATCCCCCAGCCATGGCAGTGCTCTGCTGGAAAAAAAAAATCTTCTTAAATATTGAAAAGGGATATGGAAGTGGCAGTAAGGCATTAATTTTCATATATTTGTAGAGTCAGGCAGAAAATGGAAAGGAAATGGCAATTAATATAAATTACAAAACACATGACTGATAATGGGGAAATGAAGGGAACAATGAAATGACCAATAAAGCTAGAAATAATTACAGCATATTTTCCAGTGTGAGCTATTGCTAGAGGCAGACAGCAAAACTGTTCTTAGGCAAGTAGAAAAAGTAGAAATTTTCAAAGGATGGATTTTTTTTGTCTGTATATCAAACCGAGCAGGAATTTTATACCGAGGGTGGAACAGAAAGATTGCCATCTGTGATGAAAAGGGAATGTGAGGTAGCATTTGCTAAAATTAAACATTTTTTAAAAACAACAGACATATCTTGCACCAAAAGCCTTTAAGGGATGAGGAACTCTTAGTAAAGTTAATTTCACCAAATCTTGGGAAATAAAGAAACTTTCAAATGACTGCAGGACTACCAACATCCTTTGAATACTGAAAAGCATAAAAGGGATAAACTAGGGAATTACAAACCAACCAAGCTGATGCTGATCCTGGGTAAATAATATAATGCTGATTTCTGGACTATATCAACAAAATAATTGAAGCAAAAATGTAATTAAAGCCTTCAGCATGATCTCACTGCAAGTGGGTTTTTCAACCTATCCCTTTTTTGGATTAAAGAACAATTGATCAATTAATTATAGTGCTTGTATTTAAAAGCATGTGACTTAGTACCACACAGCATTTTGCCTTTAAAAACTTGCAGTAACATACAATAAATGGGTGACAACTGGCTTACTGACAGATCTCAAAAGATAGATGTGAAGGGGAGGCATTTTTTAGAAGTTCCCATGAACTGGTTCTTGGTCTAGCACTTTTTATTACTACGGTCACTGAAATATTGCCTTTACCAGTAAAGTCTGCAGTGATACACAGATCAGTAGGTAGAAAGTAACAAGAACAAGTCACTACTACAAAATACATCAACTGCCACAGCTACAAAACCAACCACGAACCCAGACAAGGTGATTCAGATTGAAATTCTTCATGGATTACCATCACAACATGAGCTCTTGCTGCAGTAATAAAAAGGAGCAGGGGATGTGTGATTTATAAGGAGGAGGATAGCAAACAAAAATGAGTACATACAGAGAGAAAGGTAAGAAGAAATGGGTTTCAAATGGCAATGGAGGAAAACTGGCTGACAGGAAAAGTAATGAAATAGAGGTAGAGGGTCTGAGGCACTATTCACTCAACATGATTTCAGATTTTTAAGAAGAGGTTGGCCAAATACCTTTCACAGATGACACAGATATGTTAATGTGCTTTGGTTTCTGGTTTAGGGGTGGAGTAGATGACCAGCTAAGGTCCCACCCAATCTTACATTTTGAGGTTATACTGAGTATAGGGGAGACTGTATTCTCTAGAACACATCTACTCTGGGTGTTCAGAATACGAAAAGATTAGGGGGAGTTCAAGAAAGTGCTATAAAAAGATAAAATAACCAGGGGTTTCACACAGCCTTCCTCCCAAAGTCCATTTCCTTCCAAAGTGGAAAAATTACCCTCCAATCTGGTTTAATAAAACTGGACTCCAGAGCAGAGAAAAGGTTATTTTTCATACATTTTTCTCAGCCCTACATCACTACAGTGGCTTTTTAATGTTCCTAAACTCCACATGACGTCTAGTGAAGCTTGGTAACAACACGGGATAATGATCCACTGGATTCTAATGAAATTCTAGAAGCTATTTAAAAAAAAAAATAAAAAAAAATTAAAATATCCTGGATGCCTATTAGTTACTCAGGGTTTCTTCCTCCTCTTTCTCCATCAAATCATTGGCCCCAAACTTAACACAAAGGGGCTAGTCAATCACAGTCATTTTTATCTGATCTCTTTGTCATCATTTATCTGCATAGCTTTAAAAACAAAAGCTGTTCGTGGCAGCATCAGATGCTTCCCCTTTGTGCATTGCTCTCATCACCTGTCGCACTTCTCTTGTTAAATCTTTGATGGGAGTCTTCAGCACTCCTGCAAAATAATTTATGCATTTTCCCCACCTCTGCAACTACCTTGTGATAAGAACAAGAAGAAATCAAGGAGGAGGCTGTAATTAATGCATTTCCACCATCTGAAATTAATGCCATAAAATCAGTGCCCAGCCTTGTCACAAACATACAGCGACTTCATCTCTGACAGAGCAGCACAGTTACAAACATGGATTGCTCTGGCCATGAATCATCAGTGAATCTCAGTCACACCTTAGCCCATGTCTGGGATTAATTCTGCAGTTTACGGTAAAGGAAGACTATAAATCTGACATCTGTACAAAGACAATCCGTTTGACTGATCCCTTCCTAAAGCCGCGGCTCAGCTTCACTGAACAACCCCATGCATTGAATCCTTTGGAAGTGAAGTTAAATTTTAAAAAAAAGTGAATTTGTCCCATTAAGGTTATCACTTAGAGGAAATACTAATCTGTTCTAAGTAATATGGAAAAGTTGGAATCGAGGATAGAAGGATCTAAAGAGGAGATGTTAAAAGAAATTGATTAAACAATGAGCAAAACCACCAGAATTACACCTGGAGCATCTTCAGTTTGGAGACGTTCATAATGGAAATGATGGGAATTCATAGGGGAAATTATGGGAATTCATAAGGAGTTCATAGGGAACTGCTAATCAGAGAGGCACTGACACCACCTCTGGACTGGCAGGTAATGAACATTGCAGTCTGCTTTTGTAAAGCAGGTGAACCAAGACCTGTAGGCTTCACTGGAGATGGAGGTGAGGTGTCAGTGAGACTGAGGGACTCTTCAGTGCCACTGGCTCTGCTTCCCAGCACTCAGATAACAGAGCTGGACGGAGTTTCGGGCAGTTGCGCTCCAACACATGCCACAGCCTCCTCCAGAGGAGCAAAGATTAGCTTTGACATTTCCAATATCTGAAGGTATAAAGTAAGAAAAAAACCAATCCGTATATTTTTAGGCGTTCTTCCTGCCTATATTACTTTTCCTGTAATAAACCGTACGGGGAAAAAAAGAACCCAAGTTTAAATTTAACTAATTATTTTCAAGAAACCTTTAAGAGGAGCAAGTACATCCATTAACAAGGTCTCTCATGCCCCACATTTCTGTTGTCTGTCTCATTTGTTATAATCATAAACTGGGCAGGTGGGAGGAGAGTCCTTATGCTGTGTGCTTACGCAGTGCCTAGGAAAATTAGAAGCCTGGTCTTGATTGAGGACTTAAAAACACTGATGTCAATAAATCACAAGACAGTAAGAGTCTGTCTGAGTTAACTTTTTGTTCATATATTATAGAACAAGGTGGCAAAAATTGCAAAGAGGTCCAAAAAAAGTCACAAGGTCGCGTTTTGGGTCTTTTCCTCTTAGATCTACAAAAGTTATCTTTTCAGTAAACTGTTAAGATAGAAGATGATGGCTCCCTTTCATTATACTGGGGAAGTGAGGAATGGGGGAAGCAGAGGAGCTGTTTGAACTGAAAACCAGCATTGGCAAAAGACAGAAATGAATATACACAGACTGCGCATAAATATAGATATGGATTTGAAAGGTTTTGAGCCACTAAAATAGCAAAAGCCTCAAACAGCCTTCAAATAGCAGCCGTGGGAGCAAACCAGCAGGATCCATGTAGCCGGCAGTGATGTGCAGATGTGCCCAGGGTCTCTGTACACTGTTGGCTCTTAGGAACTGCCTGGCTACAGAAGCCTGGACCTCAGTTCAGGTTAATTTGCTGCGTATTTCAGCCTTTTTGTTTCCTTCTCAGCCTCCTTCATGGCCCCTGCAGAGCTCCATTCTCAGCTGCTACTGACACCTGAGCTCATCTTTCAAAACTAGTGCCAGTCCGGTACTGCACTGCAGTCCTGTTCTAAGTCCGGTACGGACAGCCTCTAATTAGCTTTCACAAAGACTTTATTCATTTAAGGGAAAGATCACATTATGTTCCTGCCTCAGATAGAAGAGGACAGAACTCAGCCCCTGCAAAGGTTTCCTTCCTGTCCTGGATTCTTACATTGCTGGCTGCCTTCTTTTCAGAGAAACAAATTAAAATCTCCTTCATCCCAATATTTTTGTCATTAGCTTGCCAAGGGAGTCTGAGAGCTATAAAGTCTCTCCTGATGCCCAAATGAAGGCAGAGCTTTCTGAGGGCATGAGGGAAGGATCCAATTTTACCCTGTGGCTGTGCAACGTGCAGCCCAACGCAGTCCTCATCCACCAGGACACTTGCCAGGGGCTCCTGTAATATCACACAAGTAAATGGGATATTGTCCCACACAATATCTACTGAACAGACTTGTCACTTTTTCCACTTAACTACATCAGCTATTGCTCCTTCTGCCCTCATAATCTCACCCACACCGGTTTTTTTTAGACTAGGAACCTGTTATGTTTCAAAAAACTTCTGCATTTTTGCTCTTCTGGAAAGATACAATAGCTGCAGCCCTTCACAGGCAAAAGCAGAACTGAGTCCCCAGGAGAAATGAGAAGATTATGTTTTCTTTTGTATCAAAGTTTCTTTTTAAAAAAAAGCATATTTGACAGAGCTGAAAGTATTCATTTCCCGGTTTTGTATCTTGGAAAGCTTATACATACATCTCTGTGACTGCTTGGAAACGTAAACCTTCCAAAAGCAAAAAGAATAAATAAAGAAGATGAGCATATATGTAAAAAGCTGCTATAATTATCACAAAAGGGCTCTTGTGGTTCAGACTGCAAGAAACACTGGAAGTATCTTGGGATCTGTACTGAAATTGGGAGTCAGCACCACTAAGAGACATTTTTTAAAAGATAGCCAGGTCATTTGTAATTCAAAATTCAATAAACAAATGTGTTGAAGTGTCTTTTAAAGTGTGTTTGCCTAATGGTGATAAAATAGAGACACTATAGGTCTAAAGGGATATGGGTTTTTTTTTCAATTAGGAGCACATACAAAAGAAAGATCTGTTTCAAAATGGCTTTGCAACTTTTAACTCCTAAATAGGTGCTAGGAACAACAGTTATGAAACTAATTTTTGTAGAAGGATCCCTGTGCTTTCTGCAAACACTAAGATACAGGCAATACCAGCACAATCTGGATAAAGATGTGCTTTTCTATTTTAACAAAGGCTGTTTTATAACATAGAGGAAAACGGGAATATTTCACTGATCTTTATATAATCTGCTTATTTTCAATACCTACCTTTTCAGCTTTCCTGGCTATAAATAGTCCTCGCTCACATGACACAGCACACCCACAGATCCCTTGCATCTCTACACGCTGTAGATACCCCAAGGAGTCTGCAGGAGGGGTTTACAAATCATTCCTCAGCTGTCCGAATTTCAAGAACACCACGGGCATGGGCACGGATATGGACATGGACATGGGCACAGACAAGAAGAAACCAAAGAGGACCCGTGTGCTCCAAAGGGCAGCGATCTCCCAGGCACCGGGCTGACTACACCCCATCTCCCCTCTGCCGCGGGACCCAGTCCTGGCTGCAGAGCAGAGCCCACGGATACCGCTCCCTGCGAAGAGACTTTTCACAAAACCATAATTAGCATTTGAAACAGCAGTTACAGTTAAGACCTCCCTCGAAAAGATGCCCAAACCTGTTTTCAATAAAAGCATTTTAATTGCTTTAAAGGTTTTATTAAAATCCCAACAGACCAATTACAGTCAATTGTTTCCAGCCTGTACCTGCCTAGTAATCACTCAGTTCACAACAGTGAAAGACGTGCTCCATTACACGCTCTTCTCTCCCTCTCTCTGGTAACCGCAGTTTTTACTCACGACTGTTCCCCAGGTAGTCTAGCAAATTTGGATTATCAACCTCTTTTGCTAACAATATCCTACCTTACAGTGAACTTAGGTGCTCATATATCAAAGGATTTACGCCGTCGAAAACAACAAGGTAAGATTCCCCCCCAAACAAAACACCTCATGCCCAAGAACACTTTGTATCCAGAAAAAATCGATTTGTAGAAAATAATATGTTTGGAAAAGCACTGACAACTTCAAGCAGAAAATAAAAATTCTGGGTAAAACATTCTTTGCATTGGAGGCTTACATCACCTACGGTGGAAACAGCTAGCAAATCCTCACTATTCACATAACCACCCATTCAGCTCTTCGTGCCATGGCAACAATGTCATTAAATTAACCATCCTGTCAAACAGCAGAAGCTCACGAGGAAGCTCTATGCGGGGTTGCACCAGAGGCCCACGGCGGGCCAGTGGGTCTGTAGGCACAGAGGCCACAGCGAGGTGCTCCACGGACGTGGCACTGCCCAGAGGGACCATGCCCCTGCCTCGGCTCAGCCATCGTATCTCCTGCACCCACCACAGCCAGAAAGGGGCCCGAGAAGTGACCGGAATACGGTCATATGAATAGCTGGAGGTGATTAAAAGAAGCGCGTAAGGGGAGACGACAACCTGCAAACACTTCTCCCGTCGGAGATGTAAAGGGCTGAGTCTGTGCCTTGCAGGTCTGTGAGCAGACAGGAGTGTCCCTGTTTCTATCAGTGGCAGTGCCTCACAAGTACGTTGCACACCAGGAAACAAGTCTGGTAGGTACTATCCGTGGTGAGATACTAGTATGGTACTATAGTCCTTAAAACTTTTATCTACATCGTGTTTAGTAGCGGAGGATAATGGCTGCTTTGATGACATTGCCTTAACACACCAAAATGGAGAAAAAAAAACGTATTTTTCTTGTTTACAATACGTGTGTTATCCAGCCACATTCTTCAGCACCAACAGAGTCATTTGTGAAATCAATGGTGACATTTAAAATGGTTACACATCCAAGTTAAAGCCATATGTAGATACACTGAGCAGGTTCCCCTGGTACCTTTTCAGTTTGCCAAGTCAGAAGTGTGGCATAAAAGCTTTCTGTACCTTGGAAGACTTTTAGGTTTTTCTGGAGGGAGATGTTTGGGGTTCTTTTAATACCTAACTACTGCAAGAAATGATGGAAATCCAAAAGACATTTTATCCAGCTCACTTTTAATGCTTTTTAAACTATTGTCTCCAGAATAAGTTCTCTTTATTTTAAAATTTTAAAATTTATTTTAAAATAGAGATTTAAATAAACCTGTGAGCAGTGGTGTGCCATATTGGCATTTCTAAAATTAGTGGCACACTGATTAATTCTGATTCCCAACCTCTGCTCCTCCCCGTGGCAGTCAGACTACAAAGCCAAAGGACACACCACTGAAAGATGCTGACAGGCAGAATGTCTTATGGCTTTGCCAGAAACATGCTTTTGGCATTGATGCCTCTGCAGGAAGTTCATTTCTTAGTTTACTTCATCTTCACCAGAAGATCCAGCCAACTTCCAGCTCAGCTTATGATACATGGAAATGCCACTGTTTCTTCTGAGAGCCCTTCAACGTGCTATTCAGAGCTGCGAACTCATTTTTCCTTCCATTCATGTTGTCAATGATAACCTCCAATGCGTTAACAGACTAGACAAGGATCCTTCTGGAAAAACCATCTGCAGCTGAATCGCGAGAGGTACTGGGACTCCTTTTTTTTTTTTCCTGAGACACAACAAACATCTTACAGCAGAAAGTGCCAATTTGTACGCTACTGAAGCGAGCTCTTCAGAGCCCTGCAAGGTTCATCCAGGATCTCCCTGTATTTCCCAGCTAAGACAGGAGCAGACACTGGGCGGAGGTGCCCCACTAGAAGCACTCCACTATGTTTTGCAAAACACAGCACGATGTCCTCGGGAAAGCTTTACCATTAAGGGCTGGGCTTCAGTGCTGATGCTGGGGCACGGCGCAAATGCGAGGAGACCACCTTGACTGAGAAATGTACCTCTGAGTCGTGACTCGTCCTGCGCTTTCTCTTGTCTTTTCCTGGGAATAACAGTTTCTCCCAGACCCATGCCAGCCCTTATTGACTGCATGTCAGAGCTTTATTGCACACACCCCAAATGCATTAGTTGCTCTGGCATAGGCTGGAAGACGCAAAGATGCATGAAGCTACTTTGCTGACTTTTCTAATAGCCTTTCTTCAAATTATCCATTCCTGTGGCATATACAACATTATTAACAGTTTATACAGAGGGCAAACTGGGACTACTGCCAGCATTTCTTGTTTCACCCCTCTTCCTCCGGATCCACCTTTAATTCCTCTATTACACTGAAATTGTAAGGTCTTTGGGGCAAAGACCGGTTTGTTATTCTGAGTTTGGACAGCTTTAAGCCCAGTGAGATCACAGACCATAACCAGGTCCTGGCTGTCGCTGCAACACAAACATTTTAATTAAAGCCCTTACTTCTGATGAACTGGCTATTCATTTTCCTTGCTTGCTCCCACTCCGCTAATTACCTAAAAATTAGCAAAGTTCAACTATTGACCCTCCATATCCCAATTACCAGTGTCGTTCCACTGTAACAAGTTTTGGCCCCTGAAATTACGAAACCAATCCACTGCCTTCCCTTGCCAGCCCTTCTGGCCCAGCTCTCCTCGCTCTAGCTTTCCTCCCCAGTTAGAACAGACACCTCAGAACACGACCCGCTTGTTGGGAAGATGCAGATTGCTGCCTGCCAGAGCGAGACAGGCAGGTGTAACCCGGCACCTGTGTGAATACTGCCCACATTGCCTGCATACAGCAGCACCACATACAGGATCCAGCCGTACGAAAACAGGCTTTGATTTCCAGAGTTGCCAGAAACAAAGCCAACCGCAGCCTTATCTGCATAAATCAACAGCACAAACAACACACGCGAGCTGAGCACTTGCCATCAGAAGGATCACAGCCCACCTTGAGGTTTGTGCATAGGATTTAGTCCATACATCTCCCAAAACGCAGCAGCAGCTGCCATGAAATGCTATGGCTTACCGGCTCACGGTGGCCCAGAAGAGGAAGAAAACCTCAGTGTTACACGATTCTCTGTTCTCAGTCGTCTCCCTAAATCCTCTGCACTTCCATCAAAGATGGGCCACTGCAATCCAGGAAGGGCAGAGATGAGACAGACGACAGGTAGGGGCAGAGGATGCACATAGACTGCGTTTCTTAAATTCTGCAGTCCCCCAGTGTCAATAGGCCTAGGGAAACAGGAGGGAACAGCAGACTTCAGGGAAGTAAATTAAACAAATGTGCCTAATCCACCTGGAGCTCGTCTGTGACTCTGAGCCAGATGTGGCTGAAAAGCACAGTTGGAGAATGCAGAGGGATGGGACCTCCAAACAGGTCAGAAACACAAACCCAACTGGCCCTGGCAAACAGGTGTATCAGCTGCAAATACTCCACCCCATCACATGCTGGGTATGAGCAGCCAGCTGTGTAGGAGAAGCCACTGCCATGACCGTGTATGAGACACCAGCCATAAACCAATATATGTTCTTGAATGAATGCCGTCACTTTTTTTAACTTCAGCCTCTGCAGCACTATAAGCAGAACAGTCCCCAAGTCCCGAAGTCAGTAGCTCCTTCATCCCTGGTGAGCTGAATTGATACAGAAGCTGAATTAGCAGCCCTGAAACATGACAGCCTTTAGTTGGTTTGTCTTCTCTCCCTGGGAGTTAAAATAGCACGATCAGCAACAGTTTGTCTGTCCACACCTTTCGCTACCAATGAGCCCCACCTGGGCTTGGAGTCCACCCTCTCAGGAACCGTGACAAAGCAGAGGTAGCCTAAGAAAGTAATTTAATCTGTGGCATAACCAAAGACAACGCCAGTGAGGACGTCAGCTTTGGGGATGGCTTTTGCATACCATGTCAAGGCCAGTTAGAGGCAACAGTCTCTCCAGTGGTCCCTGAGCTTTAATTCCCAATGCCTTCCCAGAACACACCACGAAGGGCTGAAACACCAGTTCTCGGAGAACACTTGCAAATGTTGAACCATTGCTATCCCTGGAGCGACATCGCTCTTTTCCACCAGTGATACCAACTTCTCCTACTTACAAGTCCACTTTTTTCACACTCTCCTTTTCACTGTCTGTCCCCTGTGCAAGGAAGGAGCAGTCTGTGAGAATCAGCAAATCCAGCACTACGCTCCTTCCAGTCTTCCCTTGCAAGAGGCTCGTTTGTGTGCCACGCATGCAAAACACTAATAATACCGGAGCACTGAGACTACTGATTATCACTGTAATCATAACTGTTTTCTTCTTAAATGATATCTGCCCCAGGTGATAATCGTAGCCATTTTCCGTGTCTTGTTGGGTAAAAATGTGGACACATCTTGGGGCAAGGATCCTCTTTGCTATGCATGGGCAGGGCACAGCACAAGAGACACAGTGAGCAGGGTGGGCTGCACCTCGCTGAGGAGGTCAGGTGTGACTGCATCTCATCAGCTTCTCAGGAAAAGGCTGGAGGTTTTATTGAAGCGATGTGATGGGACCTAAAAGTGCTGGAAGGAGCCTGGGGTACTCTGGGAGGTACAAGGATGCACAGCCCAAAGAGCTTTCATCTCAGCTTGTCCCTGAAGGTATTTCTATAGTGTATAAATACATTATAAATCATTTCTGGGTTAGTAAAAAGGCACTTACTACATCCAAATAGGAATACGAGTTGCGGTGGCGGTGTGGTCCTATGCCATTTCAAACACACATTCCTGGGTATGTCAGCCACAGCCTTTGCCCTCACATTCACCTCCCATTCATTTCAGCTTACCACATGACTGCACACTGCTAACAATTTCCTTATCTGCACTAAAAATTATTTGGGGGGCTTAAAAAGGGTGCCATGACATGAAGATTAATCTCCAACTATAAGACTGATTTTATGCTAGATTTGCTGATTCAGAACAAGGCCAGTGACTTTTCTCTGCCTAATCTTAAAAAACCAAACCAAAACAAACCAAAACAAACCATTAAAAAAACCCACTAACCTGCAGGGAACGTCCTGTAGATGATATAACACCATAAACAGAGAATTACAAAAGGTCTTGCACCTTGATGCCATGTTGCAGGGTAAGGCATTACATGAGTCACAAAAGTAAAGAAACTTACTGAAGAGAGGTGCTGTCAGGCCATGAGAACAGAGAGAATGGCTAACATCATCACCCCACTTACGTGCCTTTCACAGTGCTGCAAACTCTCAGGTTTCTTGTTGTTTCTCTTAACCTCCAGCTTGCAGTGGCAGGATACGTCATGGCAGACACAGCTTCCATTAAAAAAGGAAAGAAAAGTACATTTTTTTCCTCCATTGTTACAAAGACAATCTGGAAAACCTGACCACGTGGTAGCAGCCTGAAGAACCACAACCCAATTGGTAAAGAAAATCCCCTCAAAGGTAGTCATTTCGACATGGATGTTGGGAGTGAGTGCACCCTCAGCAAGTTTGCCAACGACACCAAGCTGTGTGGAGCAGTTGACAAGCTGGAGGGAAGGAATGCCACCCAGAGGGACCTGGGCAGGCTTGAGAGGTGGGCCCATACCAACCTCATGAAGTTCAATAAGGCCAAGTGCAAGGTCCTGCACATGGGTCAGGGCAATCCCAAGCACAAATACAGGCTGGGTGGAGAATGGATTGAGAGCAGCCCTGAGGAGAAGGACTTGGGGGTGTTGGTTGATGAGAAGTGCAACATGAGCCAGCAATGTGCACTTGCAGCCCAGGAGGCCAACTGTATCCTGGGCTGCATCAAGAGGAACATGGCCAGCAGGTCGAGGGAGGGGATTCTGCCCCTCTACTCCACTCTCATGAGACCCGACCTGGAGTACTGCATAAATCTCTGGAGCCCCCAGCATAAGAAGGACATGGACCTATTGGAGCAAGTCCAGAGGAGGGCCACAAGGATGATCAGAGGATTAGAGCACCTCTGCTATGAAGACAGGCTGAGAGAGTTGGGGCTGTTCAGCCTGGAGAAGAGAAGGCTCCAGGGAGACCTTAGAGCAGCCTTCCAGTATCTGAAAGGGGCCTACAGGAAAGCTGGAGAGGGACGTTTTACAAGGGCATGTAGAGATAGGACGAAGGGTAGTGGCTTCAAACTGGAAGAGGGGAGATTTAGATTAGATGTCAGGAAGAAATTTTTCACTATGAGGGTGGTGAGGCACTGGCACAGGTTGCCCAGGGAAGTTGGGGAGGCCCCATTCCTGGAAGTGTTCAAGACCAGGCTGGATGGGGCTTTGAGCATCCTGGTCTAGTAGGAGGTGTCCCTGCCCATGGCAAAGGGCTTGGATGTAGATGACCTTTAAGGTCCCTTCCAACCTGAACCATTCCATGATTCTATGGTCCTATGATTTCAACCAGCAATGTCTAAAGCAGACAAGTGTTCAGGCCTGGGTCGGCAGACGCTGTCTCTCCAGGGCTGCACCACTGAAGCCCAGGGCTCTAGCATCAGGGAGAAAGGAGGTGAACTGGCAATTGCTTGTTAACCTTTTCTAAACCATCGCACTGCTGCACAGTGATGGCTAACTGCGATGCCAGCGTTGGCTTACTTCTGGGTCAAGGGGCTGAAGCTCTAAACTTGCTTTCTCTTTAGAGATACTCCTGCATGGTTGTTATTTGAGGTAACAGGGAGACTGCCTCTAAGAGCGTTTAAGCAGAAGTGTAACCTGCCTCGTGTCTCGTTGTCATCCCTTTTTATAGCTCAAGAGCAGACAAAGCTATTCCTCTTTTTCCCCCCCCTGAAGTTACATTTAGCATGCCTTGAATATCTTGCTTCTTTAGTCTCCGTCTTCATTCTTTAGACCATCTTCAGGTTTTGCAGCTAAAGCATGAGCATGTAGGGGAGAGAGGGAGGTTCACTGCCCCAGGATGAGCCCCAAGTTGCCACAAAGCACACTGTCTTTGGATTTCAGCTCTGAGGGCTGTGCTCTGCACTAAAATAACACATGAAGTTTAACTTCCTCTCCCTGCTGTTCAGCTGCCAGCGTGTAACTTATAGCTCTGTGCTGCCAAGTGAAGATGACAACCGTGACATGTATGAAGAAGACAGATACACCTCAGAAATCATGGTCCCCTGACTGTCTGCGAGGCAGGAATAGCTCAAGGAAGAAACAGCTGTTTTCCACCACTACCTGGCCAAGATGCCTCACCGCTGACCGGGTCTTGGGCCTGTCCTCAGTCCACCCAGAATACATGGGGTCTCCTCTTCCTTCTCCCTTTTGCAGCTTTATTTCCAACATCTCCTTTGCCTCCTTTTCCAGCTTGGCTGCTGGAACTGCATTCACAGCTGCTGGCTTCTTCCCTGCAACATTGCTACTCTCATCTTACTCTAAAAAAACATCAGCTCTATTGCTTATTTCCCCCCAGCCTTTCTTTTTTTTTAACCAAGTGGGCTGAAAACTATACTTTTTCCCTCTGGACAAGGCAGAAACCAGACAGGTCCATCTGTTCTCCTTGCAGGATCAGTGGCAAAGAAACTGCATGGACACCCAAAAATTACTTCCCACTCTTCAAGAGAGCTGACAGCTCTGAAGGAATGACCACATTGTAATTACTTTTTTAAATAACTCAGAGATACAGCTAGATATTTGTACCCTGGCGAGGATAACACTGACTTGGGATCCTTTCCAGACAAAAAAAAACCCAACATATTCTGGCGATTATTATTTGGCTGTCGATGTAGGGACTATATTGCCCAGGGGGACCAGCAACAATTTCTGACCCCAGTCCTGCAAAGCTATGCTACACAAGCTTTCATTTCTACATGCACGTAGAGCCTGGGGGACATCAGCAGAGTCCCACAAGAACACGAGGTGAACCTAAGAGGCACCACAAAAAGATTTAGGTACAAGACTAAGTCAGAATCCAATGCTGCAGAAATTTGGTGATCTTGGTTCATGTATTTACCTGCTCTGACAAGGGCGTTCCAGGCTTAAGACTGCATGAGTTTTTAATATTTGGGGCAGTTCTCTCAGGGCCAAAAAGGATGGGTCTACTTTAACCTCTTGTCCAGAGTACTTTGTAAAGTTATTATCCCCACAAGGCCTTCAACAATGTGATTAGGATAAGATTCACCTCACTTCAAGTCAGTGTTTGTAATGTAGGTGTCTACATCTAAGCCATATATTGAAGATCCCATTATAGTCAAGAGTTATATATATATTTTTTTTTATCATCTCTGGTAATCAGGATGTAATTTATTAGTGTCATCATTTACTTCAGGATGAGTTGAACGATCACCAATACTCCTGTCGCAGTGGTCTACACTGACTACTGAGGAGATTGAAATGACTTGGCCATGTTTAGACATTTACAGGGAAGACATCTACATTTAGACATAAGAATTCCACCCCAATTACTATTACTGCTACTACTTATGCTATGTTACATTATGACATTAACAATCCAGTTAAGAATCAATTGGATCTCTTTTTCCTGAGTTACTTCATCTCTTGTTTGTTTATCTGTTGCTAAATAGAAAAAAAAAACAAAAAAAACCAAAAAAAAACACAAAAAAAATCAAAAAAAACCCAAAAAACCAAATCCCAAACCCAACATATTCCTGGTTATCACTCAAAGTCCTGCTTAATCACCAGCCAAGAATACATAGAATTACTGATTTAAGCCCATATTTTGCAGCTAAGCTACAACCTGCAACTGTCTTTTGGAAAATTCTCCAAGTTTGGTTTAAAAATGACAAGTATAAAATTGATAATTTCTTGTCTAAATTCTTCCAGCAGATATCTGCTCCCCTATTAGACCTTATCTCTAGTGTGAATTTATCTTGCATCATCTTCTAACCGTTGCTATATCGTGATTTAGGCAATTAAAAAGCCATTTACCATAACAGAAACTCCCAGTCTTCATAGCCTGGAACAAACATTGATGGAGCACTCAGATTAGTGCTTATAAACACATTATCTACTTCAGGTTGCTTGGAAATTAACTCGTGGTAGAATAAGTGAAAACAAGCACTGCCAATGAAGATGAGCACTGACACATTTCCATCTGCCCAAAATCTCTTTTCTTCCCTCATCCTAATAATGTTTTCTTTAGAGTTACTGTTTCCAGAAAACTGTAAGACATTACTCTATAACAGGAGAACTTTCCTACAGTCTCCAGCAAAATGTTGCTTTGGAGGTGATAATGTCCTGCTTTGGTCTTTGGGAGCAATGTTGTGTTGGCTTCCCATTTGCTGGGGAATGTGGTGATTCAGGCAGTAAGACACAGCATTCGGTCCTGCCTATGTGCTCACTCACTGGAGAAAGTTGCTGTCCATTTACTGCTATACCAGGAGCTCCCATCCTTTTTTTTTTCTTGGCAATATCACTGGCAGCAAATGGAGCTGCAAACCAGGACCTTGTATTATCATCTTGGCTCTGGGAGCAACAGCTGCAGGTGTGGTTCAGGCTGTGTATGAAGTAGCATGAAGATCTTAGATCAGCCTGTATGTGGTGCACCTAAACCTCTTCCTCCTACCACTGAGACCAGGAATGTGGATAAACTCAAGAGCCAGATATTAGCTCAGTTTCTACCCTTTCTGGGAAGAGAGATGGGTGTCCACCTCCACTTCATGTTCCCTCTTTCTGGAGAGAACAACTGAGTCACTGCAAGAAATCTGTTACCTACACAGGTCATCAATAAATCACTCTTTCCCTAACACCACCATCACCCCTAGAGCAAGGAGTGATCAGGAGCAGTGACTCAGAAGTGCGTGGGTCTGAATCACAACAACTCTAAGACCTTCTCCTACAGTGATGCAGTTTGCGTAGGGACTCAGGCTGTGCCCAAAGCCACAGGCTGGTCCAGCGGGAGTACCTTACCACCGGATGCTGAATTCAGCATCGGGGAGCTGTGCAACCAAAAAAGAAACACTAATGATGATGAAACACAAGGTGATTCAGAGATAATTCCTGCACCTAAACTACCTCACACCATATGGACAAAGTAATTCCTATTGAGTCCCTACTCTGAGAAAATTAGAAGCATAATTTTAATCCTTTATTTAATTTAAAAGGTGAACTCAATGTCAAAGTCCAGTAAGTTAAAAAAAAAAAAAAGTATAAAAAAAGACCAAAAAGTAAACACAGCTATGTCTGGGTAAAAGACAAATTGTCATGTCACCTCCAGCAACCCGCTATCAGCGCTTAGGCCAACCGATTTTAGATCAGACTGAAGGACTGTTGTAGTGACACAAAGTATGAAAGGCTGAGGGGTCACACACAAAGCACAGCTGGATGATCCAGTGCTTGGTGCTGTGCTTCAGTAGTGAGGTGATGAATGCCACCAAAGGAAGGAGAGAAGATGGGACTGAGTGAGGAACGGACAGGGAGACAGAGATGGGAAAGTCAGGAGGAGTTGTAGAGCAGGGATAAATTACTGGAGACTGAATGGTTCTTCTGAATGATGAAAAATTGGTGGAAATGTCAAATTACAACAACATCAGTAAAAAAAAATTGAGAAGTCATTGGGAAAGGTTTCCTATTTTCAATGAACTCTGCTGGTTACACTAAAGACTGTCCCTAGCATTTCCCAGTGCCAGTACTCCGAACATCAGTAACATCGGTGCTAGTTCGCCTAGCAGCAAGCGATTTTCTTTGTGGTTAATACGAGTGTTGTTTCCTTCACAGTGGGCTGACCTGCCCAACATGTCTGTCCAGATGTTACGTCTCATTTCTGTCCATGCATATTCAGGATTGAATGGAGTGGGGAGGGAAGAAGAACCTCCATGACTCCGGGTCTAGAAGTTTGCCTATTATAAGAAACGCATAAACAACATATTCTGTGAAGTGCAACAAAATCTATGACTCTTCACAATATAAAGTAGTTCAAATCTTGGAGATGCACAAAACTTAAACTGGATACAGCCCTAAGCAACCTGATTTGACTCTGAAGTTACCCTGCTCTGAAGATTGGACTGGAGACCTCTAAACCCTTCCAAACTAAATGGTTTTATGGTTGCAATTGCCAACTCCTTCCTACAGCCCCAACATCAGAAACGACCTACACCAAGAAATGGGCAGACGGTGCTTTGCTTGCTCAACTTCCCCAGCTTATCTGCACTGTATTTGTTAACTAAATAACTGCATTTATGAGGGAGGAAAAAACCTCTCTCCACTTTGGAGAGCAGGGAGAGAAGGAAAGACTCCATGCCTGTATAAGCCAGCTCCCAACGTGAAGCAAAGAAGCCACAAACACCATGGTGTGAGCAGCGGCAACTCTGGGACAGGCTGGTACTCACTTGTTGTCTTGCCAGGGGATCTCCAACTCTCCTATTTCCCTCATTCCTCAAGCTGTCTTATCTTACTGGGATGGCAAGTTTGTGGTGGCAGAGAAGTACCTCACCAGACGTGCAGGACCTTCACCTTGGCCTCTGGCACTAGCAGAATATCAGTAAAAAAATGAAAAGATTTTGTAGCGGGTCCAGAACAAGCTTGCGGTGCAGCAGCCAAATCCAATTGTTCTTCTAACTTTAATAGATTTACTCTACATTTGCACTGACATGACTAAAAGATGTTGCTGGCTCAGTATTTCTGCAAAAACAAGCAAAACACAAACTAACAGCTGTTAAAGGAATACACCACCATCCAAAACCACTTCCTTATGTCAGGGCATTTTCATGCATTCAAATTTTGTACAGTTCTCCGATGATTTCAGTATTAGGTTCAATTATGCTAGCTTACTGATTCAGCTGGTGTGTGGAAGTATGTCCTCTAAAATACTGAATGGTGCTTATAGATCTACAAAGTCTCCAGCTTTACAGAGAAAACTATAGCACATAAAACACAGTCCAAGCTTATGAATGTCCCTCACAATCACCCTCATTCCTCCCAGGCCATTCAAATTGACCTTCTACATTTGTTATAGGCTTCAAAAGGACAATGTCCAAGTCACTCACAAAGTGTTTTTTGGTCCTTAAAAGACACCTTCTAGAAAGTAGTGTTGTCTGTTCATTGATTTGGGGAGATAATTTTGAGTGGTGGAGACAAGGGGAGCAATACAAATGGACAGAAATTCAGCAATAAGAAGAAGCAGGACTGCTGCTGGCAAACTCCCACCGCAGTAACTCCTCTGCCCAGGTAAATCACGAACGGCCACAAGAAGATGCAGGGAGAACTGAGTCAATCACAGCTTTTGGATTTGAAGCTCAGTACAAGAAGTTGTTAAGTCTGGGTTTGAGTATGACCTCAAGAACAACTTCAACTACAATTATAAATCAAGAGCACGTTTATGGGAAGACTCAGGGAGGTAGACCCCATAGCAAACCAGAGAACAAAGGGAAGGTGGAAAGGTAAACTCAAGACTCACAACTAGGGAAAGCTCTTAAAGCTACTGAAATCAGCAGCATAAGTAGGATGATAAAACTGAGGACATCAACTACACAATCATATTTTTCTTTGGCCTAATGTCAGGGATGACTGTAGGCCTGTCACAGCCTGGGATAATAGGCAGCCACATATGTATAGCTCTTGAGGAAAGGGAATTAGAATTTTATGTTGAGCCTAATATCAATAAAACTCTATGTAACAGTAAGACTCGTATTCCTCTTGCCTTTAGAGGTAGGACTCGTTTGTCCTGCAGTGGCTTTTACTGCAGTCATTTACCAGAGAACAAGTCACCTCAGCTCCTGCCACAGACAATGGAGAGCTGCTCAATGGAGCTGAAGCTGTGATTTATTTCCGTGTAAAGCAGACCCCTACATCTGGTTGGATGAATTGCACCATAAAATCTATTGACCGTATTGACTAGATCTCTAGTGACTATAAAGAGAACTTAAATGCCTATTGAACGCACAGAACCATACCTAAATTTAGTTACCTCAATGTGGCCTTAGGTGTTTTCAGTGTAAATACCTAAATTCAAGTTAGTCACCCGAGGTCTCCTTTGTAGTCAGTGGGAAGTTTCAGGCACTGTAAAAGGTGATTAATCTCACCTATTTTAGAATCATCTTTAGGATGAGATTGATTGCACTCCAGAAATTGTCATTTCCTGTTTTTCTTCAGCAGCTGTAAAAGGAGTCCAGCCAGCCTTAGATAAGGTGCTAGATGGTTGGATCCCATTGTAAATGTTGAGAGACAGACTCTCAAGCCCTGAGGAAAAGCCAGGAAATATAGTTGTTTTAAGTAATTTAGCACTGAAGAGAGCAGCGTATCTGAGAATGTGCTATGTGATAATGCCATTTTCTGAGAGCAGAAACTGCCACGAGCATGCATCTGTCCAACCCCACCTCTGCACAGTGTCTTTGCATCCAGGACTTGACAAGGTAATGGAGCAACATCTACAATAACAAGTGAGACAAAACCAAGAGAAATGTCCAAGTACCAGCAACAATGCAACTAGCAATATCTTCTTCTGTGTTTTACAAAAATCATAAGAAGTTTGGTAATGAATGATCAGTGGCCTCTTCCTCCTGGATTAGTACCACAAAAATTATTCTTTTATTAATACATCAAGATGTTGGGGTGAAGTATTTGAACCTCCATGGGAGTTTGATCTGCACAAGGAATGTTGAAACAGAAAAGGCAAAAGCCTCGGCAAAGTCCCATGAACAGGAAGAGGAAAGGGTATAGAAAATGAATTGTGTTACTGGACACACACTTACGGTGAAACATATTATTTCAATGGGGTAGGATTTCTTGGGTTTTTACCTAAGTGAAAGGTCTTATCCCAAAGCAAAGTGGCTTTTTGCATAGACCCAGGAGGATATCCTCAAAGTAGTAAGACCTCACGCATAATGATTACGTCTATTCTAGTAACCCAAAGATGCTCAGTCCGCTCTCTGTCCATGAGGCCAGCTGGTGTGACTGGTGTCCATATCACTGACCTCACTTGCCTCCACAGCAGGGAGCCACATGCAGACTCCTACTGGGAGTGGTCCCAGGTCTGTGGCAACACCTGATCTATGCCCAGTCACTTAGTTGTCTCGCACTAAAGCCATGGTACAGGTCACCCAGCAATGTTGTATTATTGGCCAGTGTGTGCCACTGCTTGGGAACATCCCTGACATGGCTCTGCCAATTAGTCTAGACATAGTTAATGCCTACTCTAGGCATGAGAAAAGCTGCTGCCATGTCTGCAGTGCAAGGATGGTCCTGAGCCGCAGCCCTATGCATCTGGTGCCACTGCACAGATGGTGTCTGAGGTCGGATCAGGGACCCTCAGCCAGTTGCGTGCATTGAAATTCTCCCAGCACGTCTCATAAGAGCAGCAGTGTAGCAAAGGTAGAAGAGCAAATTCCAGTTCTTGTAATTACCTTCCTAAATTAATTCCCCTGCAATTTCAATCAGCTGCTCTTGACATTCCCTCCTCATAAACACTCTGAGCAGTGCATGGAGAGGCATGAGGGGAACAAAGATAAGCAGAGCTGATGCTGCACTGCTGAGAGCCTGGTGGGCAGCTCCCCACCGTGCGCTTTGGGGATTTCACTATCAGTTCCTCAACAGCTGTACTTGCTTCTCCTCCGTCCCCACAGAAAACACGAAATTTTAGACTCTCTGTATTTACAGTCAGTGTGGAATGCCCTGTAAAGAATCTTCTGGTTTAGGACTAACATCTCTATCCTTCACCTGAAGTTAGGTATAACCCAAATCTAACAGCTCCTATAAAACACAAAAGAACTAGGACTTGGATGGATCAGGGCATTTAAGCTTTCAGCATTGCTTTAGCTCTGCTCTAGAGGTGGATGGCTCTAGGAACACTGAATTATTTTCTTATATGAGATACACACTTACTATGTCAGAAGCATGAAAAATCTGAGATGGGAAGATAACAATTAAATGCGTATCACTGAACTAAATAGATAAACATAGCCCAACAATCAGGTTTGAACAAAAAGAAACAAGGAAATATTTGCTGGTTTGACACAGGTGCAATGCCCCGTGAAATCTTAGTTCTAGTATTAATTCAGATGACCACGAGAAACTACATGAAACGAAAAACTGGCTTCAGAGCTATAAATAAAGCCATAATAAGTGATACCGTACTAAGCAGGAAGGGAGGAAGTTGTTATTTAGTGAAATGCTGAATGAATTTTCTTAGTTCTGGTCTTATTAAGTGCTTCCTTAATGACCTACAAAAAGAATTAAATTAAACATTAACAAAATTGCAAGGTACTAACCTGGATGGTGATCAAAACACCAGTGAGGACAGAAGACAGTAAATATGAGAAGCATCTGGGATTAGAAAACACCACTGGAGAGTCAACATGGCAATCACAAACTAATACAGCTTGGCAAAGGAATGCGAAACGCATCCATACAGCTCTCAGAAACAACTCTGAAAACAAGGAGGACAAGCGAGGTACAAGTATCCATAAAATGAAATAAAGCCTGTAAAGTCAAAGGAAGCCAGACAACAGCCAACCCAGACAGGATTAGGATTTCTCCACTGCCACTGCTGCTGCCATACAATGGACCTGTAATGCTCCACCACCATGTACCAGCAACCTAGAACAAGTAAGGTAGGAAAAATATTGGCAAGATTGATGCATGCAGGAAGTGAGAGCACATGTCACCTCAAGAGGCACTGGATGCTTCACATGTCAGGGTCTCAGCATCTCTCCAAACTGACATTTAGCAGTGTTGGGAGATACACAACTCCACTTCAGCATGGTTTTTAAAACCCACACAAATCAGCAAACGGCAGCACCTCTAAGGAGGCCAAGGTGTTATCCTGGCAACTACAACCACAGGTGGCTATTAAGGTACAGGAGGGATGAAGGCCTGTGATGGATCCTGTGGAGAACTGTAGCTTCGGAGGATCTCACACAGCCCAAGTAAAGCAGCAAGTTGGTTGTGCAGAGGAAAATGATGATACCTAGTGCTGCTTTCCACAAATCTCAGTCACGCTCTCCTGCTTTGGATGACCTCAGCATCACCTCGGATAGGTTCCTTCTGACATCAGTGGGACCTTTCACCTGCTCCAAGTTAAACATGCTCTTAAGTAGTTTGCTCACTTAAGGCTGGGGAAGGCAATTTACAGATTTCCAGCCTGAAAGTTCTCCCACAGTGCCTTTTTCCAAAGTAGGTTACCATGAACCTAAATATCCCTGGGCATGTCCCTCTCTCCACAGAAAATGCTGTTTCCCAACTATCATCCTAAGACAGAAGGCAGCATATACTTAACGACTCTTGTGGACCATATTCCTTGTAAAGCTATTAATATTTAAGTTATCCCATTTAATACAGTATCTGCCAGAAGCAATAGCAGATGCAAGGTCTCTGGGCCTTCATTCCTTCTGTAAAGTTCCATGCACAAGAAGGGAATATAGCATTACAAAACACAAGAATAAACATTATCTTTTATTTATACCGTACAAGGCTGATCATAGTAGTACCCAACCACCCAGCTGCTTGGCTATATCAAAGGTCACCAATCTATTATGTTTCTAAATAAAATATAAATGATCTTAACACTCACTTGACTGATTTTGTTTGGAAAGTTTCTTACAGCTGTTAAATTAGATCCAAATTGTTCAAGTTCAGACCTTGTCCTTAAATATACATGCCATCACCTGACCTTGTACATATATCTCAATGCTGGAAAGGACCAAGAAATACAGAATTGTGCTCTATATACCCGCACAGGTTTGTATGTTGGCTAAGCTATGAATAAAGAGGATTTAATCAAGTGAAGTTTGAAGACAAAGAGCCTCAAAGAAAGAACAGAAAGATGCTGGGTGAGTAGATACCTTTGGGGTGATGTTTGGGAGAAGTAGGAACTGCTGGGGCACCTTCATGTCCACTCAAGCACACGGTGGTGTGTAACTGGCACTATATGTATGTGAGGATTTTTTAATCCAGCTGTTAATATGCATAGTCTTTAGTCACTATTTTTTCCATTAGGTTTGTTTTGAATGTTTCTACATTCTGCACCAAAATGAGCAAAACAGGTGTGGAAAGTCTCTCCCTGCTCATTTTTGAAATGTTTCTCTAATCTCCGTCTCAGATTAAAACAAGAAGTAAAACCCATGTGGCTTCTCCATCCAGTAACCAGCCCAGACATGCCCAGACCCTGCTGTGCCCCGTGATGATCTGATGATGTTTGCTGGAAGGAGCAAAGAGAGGCACAAGAAGAAACTGAGACGGCTTTTATGAGTGGTATCTCCAAACAGACCCCCAGCTGCTGCGAGGGAGATACTGCGATAACTTTAGTCCTGGGCTTTACCACTGACAATGCCTCCAGGACTGCTGGGGCAGCACTGAGATGGTGCTACTCGTCACCACCAAGTTTCTCAAAAGAGAAGAAAAACACGATTTGCTGGCTGCTGGAGGGGTTTTGCTGTATCACCTCTGGTCAAATTGATGAAATTTGGGACTGTTCTGTTTTATAGAAATGACAAGAGGGGCTGTGACTTCTTTCTGAGGGGCTTATTCCTCAGCTGAGCTGATGGCATCAAAAGACCATCTGCTGAGTGTTTGCTGTCACTGGCGACACCGATGCTTGCCTACACATCGTGCCCTCCCTCATGCATGGCTGGCCCCGGTGGACCTCAATGCCCGTCCAGATGAGGCTGCGTGGCATGGTGTGTGCAGAAGGGCACCCAGGGACCTGCATCCCCAGGGTGTTTGGGGGATACGGAGACACACGCCCATGCTCCAGGCAGTCTGTAGCTCCCACGAGCCCATCGAACAGGCATGAAACAGCACCAAAACTCAGCAAGTTAGCATCGTAGCCATGGCAACACCAAGCGCCCGAGCTGACCGACCCGACCCACGGGTACCCACTCCAGGAGTGGGTCTCGCTGTCGGCACTGATGCCCTATCAAAGTGTTATGGGGCTGCAGATGAAAACACACCTATTCCCACCAAAGTGCCAGGTCTATAATTTCAGAGGTAGCTCAGGTGCTTAAAAAAGTGTTGGGCACCTATGAGCTGCTAAAGCGATTCTGAAGCTACGACTGGGGATGGCAAGCTGCTCACATTATACAGCCTGTGGCCTCCCCGGGCTCTGCTGCCCCTTCTCATTCCTACCAGCAAACCCCAGGTTTCAGCAGCCGGTGGCCACAGCCTGCAGTGCCAGCTGGTCCCAGCAGCTGAGATGATACATCGCATCTCGATAAACCACACACAAACTCAGGGCGGACTCCGCAAGCCTCGACGGAGGTGCAACAGCAGAGATGTGCGGTGAGGTCTCCAATGACTAAGACTTCATTATTTTTTACAAAGTATACTGCAGAATATTTATCCATGCATTACAATGGATTAGCATAAATAATTAAAACAGAACTCGTATTGGCGAACACATAAGCAAAGGGCACTTGCTAATGGACCAGGCTTGCTCCGCTGCTCCGGGGACTCGCTTAGAGACAAGTCCATGCCAAACGGGCCAAGGAAGGATTCATATTTGTCCTTCTTACCCTGAGCTTGTTCCCATCTCAGCCCAGATGGCTGACACAGGCTGGTGGATCAACACATCTTATGGAGCATCTCCTGAAGGGCAAAAGGGAAAATAATGGAAAGTCCCCAGATCTTCAACCTGTTCCCCAGGTCCCTCAACACTCTTTTCCGCAAACAGCCCACCCACAATCAGCCATGCAAGAGGTGCTCGCCGGTGCTTCCCAGAAACTCTGACAATTTGATGGATTGCATGACTCTGCCTCCTCTTTTTATTCCAGGCATTAAATGGTATTGAAATAAGACTGCATGGCAAATAAGGAAGGGTTTTCAAGCGTTCCCCATGGTTTCCCTCACTCATCAGCAAGCATGCTGTGGTGATCTACACCAGCAGAATGCAGCCAATATTGCACACTTTCCCAAAAAAGAAAATCTAATCCCAAGCCTTTTCCTAGTCTTATTTTTCCATGAAAGTAAAGGCTGCAGTTGTCTCAGAGGATGGTATGAAAATAAGAATATCTCCTAGCTGCCTCTCCTTCAGCCTCTCTTTTCCTTAAGTCAGGTTGAAAATTTTCCACAAATAGCAATTGCAAACTTGATCTGTATTTTGTTACTCTTCTGGACTCTGTCCATTATCCACCAAAGATTTTGTGCTTACAATTAAAAATAAACTGGGAAACAAAAATCTTACTTGCTTTCATTTTTTCATTCGATTCATTTATGCTTCTGTGCATAAATAAAGTGATTGGATGGCTCGTGGAGGCCAACAGGTCTTGAGTCGGTGTCCCTGGCCAAAGTACACATCCCACAGGGCACAACTGCAGGGGTTTCCTGCAATATATTGCGCTGCTCAACACAAAGGAAAATACAGCGCCTCACAGGAACAGCAGTTATACCTACAGGGACACCAGCTCAGAAAGGAGAGGCGCTAGATTGTAGCCTGACCCGCAACCTCCAAGAGACATTTCCGAATTAAAAACCTCAAAGCTTAAACCAGATTTTTTTTATTATTATTTTTTTACTGAAAATGTTCAGCAGGAGTTTAGCTTTACAGAGGTGAAATTTTTCATGGGAAAATCAATTTTCTCTTCCCAACTATGCCATTAAGATATTGCCATATTGCCAAGAAGTCTGTGAACCCTGGTGTCCTAGCAGAGGGGAACTTCACGGGCGTTTGGTAAATCTCCTGTCTAGCAGAGCTGCCAGAGAATAAACGTTGTCAGATGGTGAAGGAAACCGAGTCAGCTTCTTTAGGACCAAATCACCTTTCTCTTTGCTATAAGGGTTGGACAAACTCACTTGTGTAGAACAAAGAAGGAGGATGAATCGCAAGGAAAACGTCTCATGTCACTTTCCGTAAATCACTGCCAGTGAAAGCTGAACACTGAAATTGCCATCAGGAATTTCTCCCTTTCTCCCCTGCACCTTTGTCCCCAGGGCTTGGTGTGGCCTGATCATGATTACGCATTCTCATTGAATTATTTCAATAAATTGAATCATTTCAGTAGATCTAACCCCACCTAAACTACAGTGAGCGTTTACAACAGGCACTGCGTCAAACCTTATTTATGTGCACATTATAGCAGTGAGATACACAAAGGATCATGACCTCTTTGCAGCCATATGGGCATCACTGTATGATTTAACGAGATCTGTATCTGTATCCCATCTGTATCACCCTTTTTGAAAGTTCTGGCATCCAAAGCTTTTGCAACGCCCTCTGCAAAGCCCCGTCCTGCCCCCACCCAACACCCTCGGCATGTCCTGAAAGTTGCAACCCTCTTCCATCAGCAGCTTCCCACCTCCTAAATCCTGGGATATACAGAGCACTGGAGTCCTTTGCATCATCTCTTCATTAAGCACCTCTGAATGCTTGGATCTATAAGGAATTCATCACATCCACCCAGGCTGCAAACCCTTTTTGGCCCTCAGCTGTTTATTCTCTGGGTTTTTGTATACAAGAGCAAGCTTCTTACTCTGAATGTTGCTTGTATGGTATTTATTGCAAGGTTAGTCAGAAGATTGAGACAAAGAGTAACATGTCATTAAGATAAATGGGACTCTTCCTGAAAATTAAAACAGCATCAAATCTGTAGATTTTATGGAAAGGCTGGCACTCTTGTCACCTACCCAAGGGAAAGTGTAAACTGTTCTAGTGTGAAAAGAAGCACTGGGGGACTGCTGGGATGGCACCACACAGTGTCACAGCAGCACCTCCAACGTGAGAGAGACTCCTTTTCAGAAGGAAAATGTTAAAAGACAATTCATTTGAAAGCAAGAACAAAGACTCTGGATATCAGCTTAGGTGCTGCTTCCCCACTGCACTGCTCCTGCTTTCGAGCAGGTCATCATTCTCCAGTAGCAGCAACAAGCTCTGAAACCTGTCAGCACGCTCTCAGCACACTCTTCCATCACTTTCGGCAGACTTCTTTTGTAGGGTTTGATCCCTACAGCGAGGTAAGAGCCCACAGAAGGAGCTGAGACTGAAGAGAAACACAGTGTGGCTATGGGCAGCCTTGGACGGCTGAGTGCCCCTGGGTGTCCTGGGAAGGGATGGGATGTCTGTGCTGGGCCGACAGACCAGGACTTGTGTATTTCACTTCCTTTAAGGATAAGCATGCCTAAAAGTGTTTTTTTCATTAAAGTTGAATTTGGCACTGATGGTCTTAAAAAGACTGCTATTGACTTCTGTGAGAGCAGGTCAGACTCAAATCTCAGTTTTGCAGGACTCAGTAGTCACCAAAGAGAAGTTGGCCACATACCAGGTCCACTCCTAAGAAGGATCAAACGTCACAAACATACTGAATTTTTACCCATTCTATGATCCATATTGCATAAAGATCTTAAGGTTAACCACACATCTAGAGAGCTATCTAAAACGAATGTCGTAACTTGGAAATTCTTATACCATTGCAAATAAATGTGAATCTCTCAGCTTGCCTGAGCCTCTCTCGACTCATCCACCATCCTATTGCTTATAGCCAGACACGAGCCTGGGCATGGATTTGACCCAGCTGGCCACAACTGGCCACAACCAGAGAGATGCCAACTGCTCGTAACGCTCTGGTGTGTGCTAAAGCCTCACTTAGGCAGCGTGTGTGGGCTGACCAAGGCAGGATGAACGGGCAGTCCCTCCGTCCAGACATGGCTCTCCCCAACAAGAAGCAGCGTTACGCAATACTGAGCACGATCCAACAGCAAGCTCCGGCCCAAAGAGTCTTCCCAGCATAACACACCCTAAATGCTGTCGCTCCCTGCCTGCTAGCACAAGGTTTCCTATGGCAAAAAAGAACAGAAAAAGTGTCACGGCATCCAGTGTTCACATTTTCACAGAAATTAGGCTGGAAAGCGGGAACCTGTGTCCCAAGACACACTTTATGAAAGCAGGGAAAAGAGGGGAGCAGCAATGAGTGAGTGGTACACAACAGCACCTCAGCAGTGAACGCTGCCTTTTACTCCTCGCCCAGGGCTAAATCCACGAGAAATTTGCCTGAAGGTAAAATCACAGCCCTACACTCAAGGTGTTTATTTGCAAGTGCAAAGACTACACTGATGATCCGGACTTCCCAAGATCCAGCTCCAAGCTCACAGCCCGTTCAGCCTAGAGCACTTTGTTTATCTTTGAGAAACAAACCGATTTAAGACACCCTCTATCACAGAGAGCTCTGTACATGTCACAGCATTAAAGAAAAGCAGTAACACCGTGATCACTGATAATCTCTTGGGTTTTCAAATACATTCACAACACTAAAACCCACATTTATTTCAATAGGACTCTGCCAACTCCATTCTGTGCCGTAAATGCATTTTTTCTATATTCCCTACAAAAACTTAGGGGAATGGAATTTTTAGGAATGCAAAACAGTGGTCATTTACTTGACTTGTCACCTTTGGGCCACAAAACGAGTTTGTTTCGTCTTGATTTTGCTCTTGGCCGGTTTAACTTCCCGGTTGACAGCGCTGCAGCGCCCGGGTTCCACGCAGCGCAGGGTGACGCTACTTGGCCCAAAAGCCGATGGTTTTCGTTCGACACTTTCAACTATGGGAAGAGTCGGCTCACTCGGGGTTTATGACAGCTGCTCGAACCGCACGCAATGCTCCAGGTTGAACTGAAGCCGGCAGTTGTCCCCCTCAAGCACTTGGAGCCTTGAAAACTGCTCAGCTCTTGGTCTCCCTGGCATCCCTTTTCCAGACGCACCGGCCGGGACGTGCTGCTCCAGGGCAACGCGGCTGCACATCCCGGAGAGAGACACGGACTTAAAAAGCAGCTGCTCATTTTGGAAAAACCCGACGACAGAAAAATAAAGAAATAAAGAAATAACTAAATAAAACCACTCAGCAGCACACCCCATCATAAGACCCTCGCTATATATCGCCC
>VFFE01007245.1:77007-157598 GCA_008921705.1 Burhinus oedicnemus
GGGGGGGGGGGGGGGGGGGGGCTGTAGCACGGCCGGGCAGCCCCCAGCCCCGCCGGAAAGCTGCTTTTTGCACGGGTGTCTTGCGGGAGATGCTGCCTCTGCCCCAGCCCTGGCTGCGGTCCCCAGCCCGGGTGGCTCCTCGAGGGAGCAGCGCCGGGGGCCAAGCCCAGCTGCAGCCCCGGGGGGGTCTGCCCTGACCGTCGGACCGAATAGCTGCCCCTCACCCCCCCCCTTTAGCATCCCGGTCCAGTCTCGGATCTAAATCCTGAAGGGATGTGATTTTGGCTGCAAGAATGATGGGAAGAGACAGCTTTTGTGTGCTTTGCACCTTTGGTGCCCTGGGATTTCTGCCACAGCACACCAGAAACGTCCCCTGTCCTCGCAGAGCTGCTCTGGGGTAAAAACCTGCCTGCAGGGCTGAGCGTTCACATAGCTACACCTTGGGAGGATACCAAGGGGTCTAACCGAGCTTTTCTGTCTTGCCAGATAAGAATCAGAATAATAAAAATAAATAAATAAATAAAAGACAAAGCCTTACAGATTGCTGGTTGTTTTCATGACAGATCCTCCTCCTCCAGATGGGGGAGTTTTCCTGGTGTCTCCTGAAGATATGCCAAGACACCCAAGAGCCCTTCCAGACTCATAAGAGAAGCAGATTTGCCACCTACTCTAGCTGCTTCTGCTCCATTCCCCAAGGTATTTATGATCTGAGCAGCCCTTCGGTTTCACACACCGGGAAGGACAGTAGATGAGAAGGGAGCTCCTGGAAGTGTTTTTTGGACCTGCCGGAGGTCTGCAGGGGCCGTACTACCTTGGACCAGACTACAGGCCACTATTGGAGATGTCCCAGGTAATGCAAAAATGACACTTCCACCATTGCAATGCTGGGTGAAAGAAGGACTGTTTCCCCTCTGATATTTGGACCCTCTGAGGGTCCAAACTGAGCAGACTCAGTGCCAAAGAAGAAAAAATGGCTCTCACAGCCTGGAGCTCACCCTGCTACGGTTCCCTTCCTAGTTTGTAGCTAACACAACTGCCTTCAGCCCTGCAAGCTCCAGCATTAACATGTCTCAGGCTCCATCTGATTTTGAACCTTTGCAACCCCAAGGGAGTTGTCCACAAAGCAGATGCGAGCAGACAGCGCGGTATCTCACCCCCACGGCTATCGCGTCAGCAGCCACTGTCAGGTTAGCTGAGATCTCCATGACACTATCAGCAAGAAGCGGTTGGCCCGAGCGCGGCACCGGGAACATGCACATTCTGCTCCCCGCTCGGCTAACATCTATCACCATCATTTGAATGTCATTTATAGCTGTATTCCCAAGGAGGGCTGTGGGAGGCTAGGAAGTTTTGATAACTAGGCCATTTATCTCTCTCCAGCTCCTGTTCTACCTCAGTACAATAGCGATGATACTTCCCAATACCACAGGGGAGCTATAAGCATTAGCGAGGATGTATGGGGCACTGAGAATAGAGCACTTACTTCAGATAACACCCTATGCCTTAACCTTCATCCCAGCATCACATAGGAAGAGGTGGGAGGAGAAGGGGGAAGGAAAGAAAATTTATAGCTAACCCGTTCATCACAGTTTTGAACCACAACAGTAAACGTTCAAACCGAAATGGGGATGGTAAGTAATTTTCACAGGGGGGTTGTGTGTGCAGGGGCAGTAAATTATTTTCACTTGCAAAGGGTTGTACCAATGTCAAATAGCAATAGGCGATTGATAGGCAGGAACACCAGCTTGTTTGGCTTTTATAGCCCTTACACCAGGGACACACCACTTTTGAATATCAACTGCATGTTGGGTTTTTTCAGTTGCATCCTCCAAAAGACAGGCTCTCAGACATTTTCAAGTCCCAAATCACCCCTGTACAAACTACCTTTTAAGACCCAACAGGAAAGAGTTTCCATCTCCTCTTCAAATTTAAAATCCCACCACTCAGTGTTGGGAATTCTCCTCTTTCATGCTCCATCTGGGATAACTATTGCGCAGATGTAACCGTACTGTCTGGGAAGCAGCGTAACACAAGAGGCGTTAGCTAAAGCCTCCGAAATCAGCGCAAAGACGCCCAGCAGTTTCAAGGGGATGTGAATCCGCCCCTGGTACTGATGCTGCAGTACCTCGTTGGTGGTGTCGCTGCTTGGGACCCCAATCCTAGTGCACACCTGCTGGCAAATCTCCCACCGACGTCAAAGGGAGTTTGGCCAGATGGAGCACTCCAGGCTATGATTTGGCTTGATGAGCAATTACGCTCCATTACTATTATTTATGGTGTGTTGCTGGCAGCACCCAACGTGCACAGGTTTGATATCCACCTCCTTGGCTGACACTGGAGATCTCCGTAATCAAAAGCAAGTGCTTCTGCCGAGCTGGAGTTTGCAGCCAGGAGGCTGTAACAGGCTCTGTCGGGAGTGTGCAGAAGGACCTGTGATAAGCATCTCCCAGGAGGTTATGCTGGCCCTTGTCAAACAGAAAACTGGTTCGATCGCAGAGGTTACAGTCTAAAATCAGAGGAAAATAGGAAGGGATTATATCTGTTGGTCAAGATAATATGGCTTTGTCTTGGCTTATTCATAGATCAGCTGGATTCTTCTGAATGACAAAGCACAGGACTGCTTGGTAAACCACACACAAACACACAGTATGTTTTAGTAGAGCCACATGCACATTCAGCTGGAACATCTGGATCATGTTTACAAGAAGGAAAGCTGCAAACAGAAAACCAGTTACTCTGTAAAAGGTTTCAGGGGCACAACGGGCAAACAGCTGCTCATGAGCTTCAGTGACAGAGGAGCAGAGATCTGGTACTTGAAAAAGTGGGCAGGGATATATCTAAGAACCGGGAGCAGAAAGCAACACCATTGTCTATAGTGTGAGTGAAACTGGCATTAAAATGTCATGTCCTATTTTACTAGGACATGCTTTGAGAAAGGTGCTGAAGAGCAGAACCACAGGGATCATTTCCTGGGATGAAAGATTTGAAGCTTGAGGACCTCTTGACCTAGCAGTCGTAGCAATAGCAGGACCCAGCACATGGAGGGTGAAGCTATCTAACCATAGAAGTAAGTGGGATCTCAGTTTCACTGTAAGCACACAAGTGGTGTTGAATTTTGTTGCCTTTCTCTTTCTATCCTTCTGCTGGTTCCTCTACTTCATCAAGCAAAATTTTTGCAGTGCTTCAAGTCTTCTCGTTTCTCATTTAGGGTGACAAGATCTGATCCCATTTTTAGCTGGTCCCTAACACCAACCTCCGCTCAACCTTTGGTAGAAATGCTGTCAAGCACCCTCATGCTCTCTCTCCTCCGAAGCTCCAAAGGTTTTGAGGAGGACTCCCTCCATGCACAAACCTACCTCATGATCCTTTTCAACCATTTCATTAAAACTCACTACTGGGATGCCCACAAAATCTACCAACGTGCCGGCACACAGTCTGGAAGCACCTACTGATGAATGTCAAATGAGGGAGTGTAGGTACAAAGTGCAGCACTGATAGCCCAGCTAATGCAGGCAGTAGGAGCAGTCTTGGCATAAAAGAGAGCCCATGGGGGCTGATTTAGGGGATGGCTTTGGCAGACACAGCACTGTGCTGCCAGAGCTATGTTGTTCAAACACCCAACCTAGCTCGTGTATGTGACTTCAGTGTTCGGCAGCATAGATATCCTCTTATTGTATCCATGTCCTCCTTCTTTCTTATAGTTACACATCAAGCTCTTTTTTTTAGGGCTTATTTCTTAGGGGCTTAACATTGAGGGAATCAAAGCTGTGGCTGTTGCTCCTGCCTGCTAAACTAACACAAAATGAAGCCTAACAGTCAACTAGTGGAACAGCATAGTCAAGCACGAAACACTCTCAGACTTGGTCTTAAGTCAGAGTTGTAGGTTTGATCTTTATTTTTAAAAGTTATGGCCTAGTTTACTTGAAGTTACAGTCTGTGATCTGCAGATGGTCAAAGTGATCAAAATGTCATTTTCTGGCTTCCAGATCTTTGCATGAACTCCATGAAACCAGGCCAGGCAGAAAGGCACACAAAAGTCTTGCTGGGGAGACTGAAATCAGTGTCTGCTCCTTGAATCTGCTGATTGAAGAGGGGTGAAGTTGTCCATGAAATCTCAAAGCTGTGCAGAAATATAAAAGATGGTTATGCCAGCCAGCTCTTCCTTCCCTAGACTGCAGATGAGCCTGATGAAATGCTGCCTCAAGCTGTTTTCCTTTTCTCTGCAGTGACAAGGTGCAGCTGGAAACCAGAGCCTACATTAGCTCTCATTCAGGGTCAGAATAACTGGTCCCGAACTGCGCAAAACTCATTAAAAGAAAAAAAAAACCAAAAACCCAACCACAAAACCCACCAAAATAAAACACCAACTGTAAAATACCTTCATAGAAAGAGTGCTTACTTGAAGGAAAGACTTAACCAGGACAGGTCCCCTGGTCTGCGAGCTGGTGGGTCAAGTATTCCCTGGATTTCTTCTGCAGCAGCTTTGACCTAGCAGACAATATCTCTGCCTGTCAGCGGTGGAAATGAGTCCACAGAAATCACCTGTGCCAACTCTGCTTTCCTAAGCTAGTCCCCTGGCACTCAACAATCCTCTGAGCACAAGAGGTGGCTGCCCGTGCCACCCATAGAAATGGGAGAACAACTGCCACCTGTCATTGGCCTTGCTGCCTACTAGCTTCATGGAAAACATAAAGAGGATAATAAATCTCCACCACTACAAATTACTGCACGGACAAAAGAAAATCAATACACTGTAGCTTCACACCATCTCAATGCCATTAAAAGATCGTTGCAAACCAATCAAAAGAGCATCCATAATTTACTGATGCTCACCTTACTGAATCCATGGCATAGAGCAGAAAGCATGTGCGCATCCGTAATCTTGTCCCATCATTTTGCACAGTCCTTGTCTTTGAGACAGGACGAGGGATTTCAGCTAGCAAGGTTTATGCATGGTATGGGCCTTGTCCAGCAGCAGCTCCAAACCTTGCTCTGATGAGCCCTGACCATCCTAGTCCGTGACTTTCTTGAAAAAAATACTTGTGCTAGACTTTTTTATTCCTCAACCCACTGAGCAGAGTGTGCTTAACCTTTTCAGGCTTTTGGATCTGCCTTACTGTGGTTCACTTCCAGGCATGCCCCTGGCACACGGGGCACGGAAGGACTGTAACCTTAGACGTCAAAGGACTGCCTGAAAAACATAGCGCGGGTCTTCAGGGAAGGAAAACAAGCAAATAAAGGTGGGTCTTCATGGGTCTTTCACTTTCCCTCATCTAATCTCATGTTTTATGACTTTTTCTGAGTCGCTTGATATTTCTCACTCCCCTTCTGACTGTGAGTGAAAGTAAGGTGACAGTCTCACATCCAGGTGTTGGGATATCACAGGATCAGCCCGAAATCCTGACATTTGAACTCTCATCACTACAGCTGGCAACTCTGAGTTGAGTGGAATCATTACTGGCTGAAATTATTTTTCCATTTCTTTACAGATAATTTTTAAGTTTGCAGATTGTGCCTCATATAATATAGTCTCTCCATGTTAAAATGATTCTATAAATTGGATATTTTCCCTAATGTCAGCATAACGCACTGTAATGCACTGGAAATTTGATCGTGTTATGGATTCAACAACAAATGAGGTCACTGTAGAGTTACTTGGAGGTACAGTCTGCGACTGCTTTTACAAAGGCCTCCCACCAAATTCCTTCTTTGTCTTCAGACCTGAAGAAGTCGTGTTTGCAAGGATGTGGCTCTCGGGGAACCTACCCACTGGTTTCCTTTACGCTGTCTACTTCTAAACAAGGCAGCAGCCTGGCTTGGCAAACCAGTATCTCTTTTGGGTATTTTCTGGAAATATTTGTCCAACGCTTCTAAATTTATGTTAAATAGGAGTGGCCACACGGCATAATTTGATGTAGAAGAGGGGGGAAGGGTGGCCACATATGGGAAAAACCTTTGAATATCAGTTTATATTTGCTATAAACTGACCCATTGCAAATTCCTCAGTCAAGTCCCTTCTAGTGGAGACAGACAAAGAGAGGCCTTTGCTTTGAATGTCTTGGGTGTCAGAATTATGTTTCTCCATGACATGTGCTCCATCACTGTTGGTAAAATATGAGGGTGATTGAATACTAGTACAACATCAGCACCAGCTCTGGGTAGGACCATAGCTGGTTGTACAAAGGATCACACAAACTGAAATGGTGACGTTGGCTGTCAAGCCATCATGGTACAGTCTGCTTTACAACACTTAATAGTCCTATTCCAGTAGAGTCCTAATAACTTCAGTTGGAGCTCTCTGATGAGTAGGAAGCAATCTTCAGATATTCACAGAATCACAGAATCAGAGACTGGCTGAGGCTGGAAAGGACCTCTGGAGGTCATCTGGTACACCTCCCTTGCTCCAGCAGGACCATGTCCAAATGGCTTATGAATATATCCAAGGCTGGAGACTCCACAGTTGTATATCACCTCATTTCTGACTTCTGAACAACCAGCTACATAAAGGATTGATTGAAGTACCTGACATATATTTTAATTTCAAGGAATTTAACCCAGAAGTGTGCTGTGATTCACATGTGGAACCCAACTCTGGTTTGCAAAGCTGTCCTTGTTTCACATTCAGTCCTTGAGAGGAGAACACCTTTCAGAAGAGCCTGTGGGCTGGCAATGATTCTATGAGCTCAGTTTCTGTCCACTGTCTTTGGTAGCAGCAAGATTTCACTCCAGTCTCCCAAGGATGCCACTTATCACCTTCCCCAAGTGTAGGAAGAAATTGCCCTGTGTTAGGATAGCTTCTGTCTTTGCAAATGTAAAAGTGAAAATCTATTTCCAGCCTCTTTTTCCTTGCCCAGTTGTGTTTAACATGACACAAAAACCATCGCCAACTTTCCCCTCTCATCAGAAGCAACCTCTGACAAGCAGCTCCTTGAGGGTCTGAACCCTTCAGCTCTGAAGGACCAGCAAAAGCCTTCATGTCAACACCATATACATACCTCAGTTTTCAGGTGGCTTCTCTCACTGCAGAGATTCTTCTGCACAAGCAGCCACAGCTCTCCTGTCCATGCGGTCTCTTCATGCTGAAAACAACAGTGAGCTGCCCAATGTTAGAAGCTCACAAATTTTTTTCTACCTGGTTTGCAGCTGAACAGACCCACCCTAATAGACACGTCCCCTTTGAATGATGCTCCCAAGTCTATGTTCTCAAATGTTGCCTTTCTATTTCATAATTTGCACCTTCTGTGTGCTAGTTTTCAGTAGGAGAAATGGATTACCATTGATCGTAGAAAACTGTGCTTTATTGCACAAAGATAAATACTGATCAACCTGCGCAGTAACGAAGTCAGCTTCAGGCAAGATACTATGGTGTGGCTATACTCTTGTTGCAGGTCCCACCTATAGCATAATGCTTGTAGCTTAGCGAGCAGGGAATCCACCAGGAATCTGCCAAATTGAACATTTATTCCCCTTTTCTGGACAGCAAATATCCACACCTCCCACTTTGAGTGATGTGGGACTCTGCACTGTCAGAGCACCCTGTTTCTACAACCTGTTCTTAAAAAGAGTTGATTAGGAAGTAGCCATAAGAACAAGGTCACAAGACTCTGCTTTGGAGCAACCCTCTGCCTCACCCAGCAAGTCACGCTTGCTGGAACATTGCAAATGTGGGTGCAGGTGAGTCCAGGGTACCTGTCCAGTGACAGTATGGATGTGCTTCTAAAATCATATTATTGCTTAGCTTGATTTCAGAATGGAATATTGAAAGAAACCATGATCAGAGACAGTACGTCTAGAAGACACAGCAGGAAGGAATAAGATTTGCTGTCATCTGTTCAGGAGGAGAATTGATTTGGCAATTAATACGTAGGTGTAGCACTTAAAAGATCTTGCTTTCTCTTCCTACTATTACTTATTCCCTGTGTGGCTGTGCTCAATATCACTCCATGTCCCATTCAGGGAGCAGTTGTTTGTCTTGGTTCCTTAAGACTCGGTCCTGTGCTTCATTTTCTTCCAAGGCCAGAGCACCGAGTCCACTGGAGCATTAGGGCTTTAGTGCTTTGAGACTACAAGGTCTGGCACTACGTAGGGCCTGGCATGATGAATGGGATCCCTCGGCGCTGCAAGAACAGAAATGCTACAATATTAATAAGCAGGTGAACAAGGAGGTGTATAGCAGTGCTGTTCTTAAGTATGTGGATTGAGGTACCGACAGTGAAAGCACATCTGTTAGTCTCATCTCCACCAGATGGTTTCTTTCAGCGCCTGAAGTCACTGTCATTTATTTCATCGGTAATTTAGTTCAGGGCTTGCTGAGGAGTGGGCACATACCAGATACGAGAATAGTGGTCTGACACCTGAAAACTTTGCTAGGAACGTAAATCCATGGAAATTCTTCAGCAATAAATTAAAGAGTTTTCTTTTGAATGGTATGAACTGATTAAAAAAGAAATTATTTTTTTTAATCAACATGTGATAAATTAAGCTCATTTTTAATTATGATACTTTCTTGTAAACAAGTTTTGGGAGAAGAAGCAAATCACTTTTTATTCACTAAAAATAGATCGAAAGCTGATTCCTTTTCAGTTTAAAAAATAAAAACAACAAGTTGGGTAAGTTTGGGAAGAACTTGTTAAAAGGCTGAGCAAAGAATAATTCAGAGTTTCAGTGGCTGAGCAGGTCCTCACGCTCAGAGCTTCAGGGAGGTTTAAACCAGGGCACTGCTTTCTCCTTGGGGTGGACGCTGCGGACACGCGTGGCTGGCCAGGGCAGCATCACTGAACAGCAGGGTCCGAACGGGCTGTTCCCAGTCAGTCAAATGTCCATTTGCTGATCTGTAGACTCTGTAAACTGGGAAGATTTGATGCATTTTTAACTGAGGTTCAGTAGCAAGGCCACGTATCCCTACGTCTGTCTGAATCTTCAGACAGCCTGAAATCACACTCAGTGTTGCAAAGTTTCACCTTTAAAGAGGCTGTCATAACCTCCTGGGCTCCCAAGCTGGACATCGGTTTTATTCTCTGGCTTTTTGATGAAAAACAAAATCTTTCTTCCTTGCATGCTTGTCT
This sequence comes from Burhinus oedicnemus, assembly GCA_008921705.1. Lineage (NCBI taxonomy): Eukaryota > Metazoa > Chordata > Aves > Charadriiformes > Burhinidae > Burhinus > Burhinus oedicnemus. The sequence goes on from VFFE01007245.1 coordinate 86,073, forward strand.
GTTCATCTAGCTGTCCCATCTCATTTTCACAGCGGGAGATGCTTGGGCTTTGACTGTGGCTGGAGATTGGTTTGTAGGAGGCTGAAGCCAAACTAAAGAGCACTCAAACTTAATTCCAGCTTCATCTTCTGTGTTTAGGCAGAAGATCATTTGTGATATCCAGGTTCATTACGAGCACTGACACTGAAGTTTTTGATGGATGTTTCTAGAAAGCTATAAGCACAAAAGCTTCTGTCTCTTGATTCTGTCTCTTGAGATCATGATGAGACTCCAAGCTGAGCTGAGAAGAAACATTTTTTTGGGGGGGTAAAACTCAAAACGTGTTAACAGGAAAACAATTACATGGATGAACTTGGGGGGGGGCTTTTTACCTGTTTTGCAGAAGTTTAGACAGAGTCAAAGTTTCTCATTTTAAGGCTTATTTGAAGTGTTTGTTTTACCACTTCACAGTCCTCTTTTAGAGGTTCAAATCAGTAATAAAAAAATTAGAAATTTGGCCAAAACCAAAATGCAGCATTTTGAATAGACAGAAACAAATTGCTCCCACTGTCCTTTCCAAGCCTTGAGATTGCTTGCAGTACTGCTGGAGTTGCCTGAGGTTCTTTAATGGAGTTGAATTTGCACTAGGTTTTTTACAGCATTGCTCTGCATTCAGCAACCCGACAGCAACCAGAACCCAGGTTTTGTTCTTTTCCAGTGTGGCATCTCTTTCTCCCTATGTTTGTAATATAATCCATTGGTGTAGTTGTACCATCTTAACAGCCTCAGACACCCGAAATCCCACCCACCCAAGACTGCTGGTGACCGAGGGGCATTGTTCGAGCAGGTGGAGTTCAGGGTGCCGTGGTTTCCTCCCTAGCGCACAAACAAGCTAAATTCTGCCTACGGGGAAATTACTCCTAACTCTGCTGCAGCCATAGCTTGTGGCTACCTAAACTGGTCATTGTTCTACTAAGGCAAAAAGATGTCCTTTTTTGTTTGCAAAACGGGCAAGACAAGTTAAGAGCATGGGGGATCTGATGGTGTCTCTTTTCTGTGATGGGGATTTACCATTCCAGATGTGTGATCCCAGTGGGGACACTTCCCTGGAGCAGGGGTCAGGCACTTCTCTGCAGTTTCAGAAGAGCACTTCAAACCCACTTTTCCAATTTCATGCGGGAAAAAAAAAGTGCAGGTTAAAAAAATAATAGATTTGGTCCATTTGGGGGAATATGCTTTCAGGTTTCTCTGGAAAGGACCACTTTCTCTTAATGCCACAATGGGAGACCTTGGAAATTACAGCACCTTGCATGGCAGAGGCTTTGGACAGTGCAAGGACCATGGCCAACCCAAGACTTTGCTATTGCTTGCCGAGGAGCATGCCGCACCCTCCAGCTCAGCAGAATCTTACAGCCTATGTTTGAATGCCACCACTTTAAGAGATATAAATGTATTAAAGTAGCTTCCTGGGCATTTTCTTCTTCCTTGTTCCTGCTGGCACTTCTGAATGTAGCAGAGTTCAGGACAGAGGCCAATTAGTGAACAAAGGCAGATTTACTACAGGAAAACAAGCTAAGGGGAAGAGTTGCAGATGAGGATCCATTTTGCCAGATCACTACCAACTTCCAGGCCAAATTACAGCTGATCTGCTCATACCTTGGCCCAATCAATGTGCCCTTAAAAGAACGATCTATCAATGAAAGTCTAAATATATCTAGCCTTGGAGAAAGAACTCCAGCAATTCATCATGGAGGTAAGTGACAGAGCAGTTTGAAGGTATTCTCATTGCAGTTCCTTCGCCTGTAGCTGACCTTTCTGCTTGAAAAGAGACTTGATTCTTTCAGACTGTCAAGACCTCGTTCTTTGGAGGCATCACTGTTCACTAAAAGGGAAAAGTGCCTGCACCACAAGATATTTTTGTTCTTACCAGGAAACTACTAGAGCATTAATTTAAATGCATTAGCGAGACGTTACGTTGGAGAGAAGCCCACGTTCCTTCTCACTACCTCAGCTGCCTTTTGGCATTTCCGTCTGCGGCAGAGCTGTGCTGGACTAGAAGTATGGCTTGCTGCTGCTGGAGACTGAAAGCTGGAAGGGGAAGAGAACTGAGAGGCTGACTCTGGAATTCCCAGGTCTCACCCCACCAGCTCACAGCACGGCAGGGAGCAAGCCGCTTGCCCCACAGTTTCCAACATTTGCCCTTGAATCACCTAGGCACAAGCTGTATTAGCCACCATAAGTTCTGCACTGACAGAATTGATCAAAAGCTCAGGGCAAGGATGACTCAGCCAAACCAAAAGGCCTCATTCAGATCTTTTGAATACCTCTGTAAATCCTGACAGCTTTCCATCAACCTTGGAAAGAACAAAACACTGCAATTAGTTGGAAATTTTCAGTATGGATTTCAGTGTCTAGATCAGGATTTGTCGTGTTTGAAAGCCCCAAATTGCCTTAATTTCCCTACCTTCAAATGGGAATGATAGTCTTGTAGCAATAATTAGTATCTGGAAAGTGCTTTAGATGCTTATACAGTGTATTCCCTAGAGCCAGCTACCTACAATCAATGGGATATAATGGCCTCATATTATCACAATAATTAAATACTTCCAGCTCTTCACTTAACCAATGTTTACAGTGCACCAGTGAGATAGAGGAAATCTTAACTCTATCTGGTTGACAGAGAACACGTGTGAAGGAAAAATAAACACATTATTCAGAATATCTCTATAACATGTAAAAAAACTTGATGTGCTTCTGAGCAATTAGATTAAAAGAACTGTTAGGCAGCTTAGATCACTTAATTTTAGGACTGCAGGAGTCCACCCTGAAGCTCAAAGAACTGCATCCATGCACTGTAGGTCCTGTGCTTGGATCTTGATAATCAAAATTATACAGAATATGATTGGAGCAGCTGTAGTTCTGTGACCCTGTTCAAGACATTCACTATCTATGTTTCTAAATAGAGACTTTCAATAAATTGTTGCTGGGACAGGATGAGAAATACTTGTTCTCTGACGTATCTGTCTTAATAGCCAAAGCCTTTTGCAAATTATTGCTATTGCATTTCTGTTGACAGGCAGCTATTTAATCCACACAACAATTTGAAGATTATTTTTGCCTTTATCACACTTATATCAAATGTAAAAGTCTTTACTAATTGGGTCAAGAACAGGTGATAGAGGTATTTTGCAAATAAAGATATCTAAGATTTAATAATATAAAAAAAGTTCTAGCTGTTTATATCTGAATGACTGGGTTTGGTTCTGCCTTCCCTTTCCTTCCACCTTTACCCTGGAAAGAAAGCATAAGGAGCAGTCGGGCTTATAGTGTAGCTATATATATATATATTCCCTTTACTATAAACAAACACACAGGCTAGAACCATAATCACAAACGTTATCTCACCAAAACCCGAACTTTCGTTGTCCTACCCCTGTGTCTTTTGTGCTTGAAAGAAAGCAGAGGCTAAAAAGATGGATCTGAATAAGACAACAGGTTCTGCACATAGCATGGTGCAAAGTGCATCTCCAATGTGATTACCAGGAACCAAGTGGGACTGTGTTATTTCAACCTGATTCTGAGTCATATAATGTATCCCTCAGAGAATTTACTGCAACGTAATAACAGCAGACGGACCATCCTCTGTTTGGAAAACATACTCTCTTTGATGCATCTTCAGAGTAATACTGAATAATAGAAGATATTGTGTATCATCTTAATTTTTTATGATGCAGCACCACAATACAGGTCAAATAGCAACATTCAGTCTTAAAAAACCCATGTAAATCTCTAGGAAGTAAGTGGGGAACTTTGCTAGATCAGGTTGCTCATACCCTTACTTCCTCAGAGTCCTTCAAATATGGAATCTGATGTAATTTGCTAGTCTTGAGATGAAGAAAGAAGACTTTTCTGGCAGTTTCTGAATGAAAAAATGAAAGGAACTTCTGCTGTCCATTTTTTTCAGCTTCCTCTTGTTACTCTCTTATGTAAAATTGTTCGTCAGCATTTACTGAGAAATTACAATTCAATCTCAAGTAACTAGAAAGTCCTCTTCATTAGGCTTGACTCAAAGGCCACCTAATAATTCCACCATTCCTAGTGGACTTTTCCATCAGATGCCTGACAAAAGTTTCACTGAAACCTACAGTAAACTCAGTTCAGTGTCAACAGGAGCAAATTCTAGCAGCGTGCGGCAGAGACCCTCAGACTTTTGTAAGACACCCTTGCCCTAACCTTATGACCCACATGCCTTCAAATCCCAAACTCCCACTGCTCATTAAATCCCTACTTTTGGTTCAGGTGGTTAAATCACTTTATATCAGTGCCATCAAATAAACATGAGCCAAACCCTGCTTTATGTGAACAACCACAATAGCAGTGGTTGGCTTAAAGGGACACTAAAGGCAAGGGGGAAGATATAAAGACCTCCACTTTAACAACATCTACTATGTCTGTGCACTGCATGTGATTTGAAAAGCATTAGCATTTTGTTTTGTTTTGGTCTTGTAATTAGAAGGATTGTGCTTCATTATCCTACTGTAGCTCCCGCTGTGACACGGTCCCGGTTATCTTCCTAAAAGAAATATTTCGTACACAGTATACAGCTCTGTCAATTGATTGCAAAAGCTTTGGAAGTTTCTCCATTTCTTATTTCAAGACAGTATTTAAAAGAAAAGAAGAAAACCAAACCACAAACATTTACTCCTATGGAGTTATTATATTCTTGCGAATGACATAGGGAAACATTTCAGACAAGGCAGGTCCTTTCCATAAAAGTGAATACTTGGAATATTGGAGGAATGGTATATTTTGTTGATTTGGTTCTTCCCGCTTTTCTTTGCAGGATAGCTCTCATTAGAATAGGGAAAAAAGCAGTCCACATTAATTAACTGATATAAATGTAATGGAGGGGAGGGGGCAGGTGGCTGCGTCATTGGGGTTTTTTTTTCCCCAAAAGACCCTGAAGACACTGTGCTATATATTGTACACAAACAGGCAGTTTTCGGTCTAAGAAGTCTCCAAGGTTATCTCTATGAATTGTATCCTAAGAGCTCCATCTTCTACTTCTTTCTCCTCACCTCATCTGCCAGTATTCTGCCCTCCTTTAACAATCAGAGCCTCTCCTTGTACAAAACATATGTTCCTAGCTAATAAGATGATGTTGCCAGTGATACATATAATCTTATGTTCCTGTGTGCATATGTTAGCTGCAGTATTCATTTTGAGTATTCTTATATTCAGAAGGGAAAAGGTCTTTCCTATATTTATGCTAATTAGCATAACATACTCTACCCAGAATTCATCATATTCTGCTAAGCCCTGCCAGAGAATATGTATTAATAGCTGAACTGTTGCAACCCTTTATTAATATCGGCATTGCAAGCTCTGTACCAATTTTAAGGCATACCAAGAAGACAGGATTTTTGTCCTTATGCCTTGAATCTTTATGACTAAGTAATCAGAGCTAATGAAAAAATGCTCCAGGGGAAACAGCTTGGGTGTAAAGGCAAACGGTGTTTAACTCCACGCTAGATTGCTCTGTCTCGTAGCTGTTGAATCAGTGACATGACTCTGGGTCTTGCCTTAAAAAATGATCTAATTATGCTTCATCAGGTCCCAAACCTTTATGAAAGCAGAATTCCTAAAGATGATGAATACTACCAACAATTGCCTGATGTGAGAGGGAACAGTATCTACAAAGTGGAAGCAGGCCTGCACGGTGCATCGTACTGGCTCTCTGTCCTCCTGCAGCACTGAGTGTTGTGTCCAGGTTTAGGAGGAATGCAAAACTCAGAAGTGACAAATATCCAGAGACCTTGAATAAAAACAGGTCATGGCCGCACACTGGATTCTTGTCTCCAGGCAGATGAACAAGAAAACTACAGGTGTATTAATAGGATATTTCTTCAGCTCCAACTCAGGGGCACATCACGTGCTTCATCATCTCAGAAAAGATAATTACCTACACCTTAACTTCTTGCCATGCAGGCCTGGGGAGGCCCACCGTATAGGAGCACTTCCCAGAGCATCCAAAGTGGAGATGTCTGGCTCCTTGGAAAGCTCTAGCCTGACACTTCTTTCTTCTCACCATGGCTCACTTCAACCTTCTCCTTCCCTTCACCTCAGCTTCACTCTTTACTTGCTGCTTTTACATTTTTATCACTTTCTCTCTTTCCTTCACGCCTTTTCTTCAAGGTCTCATCTTTTATTAGCTGATCTTCCTGAACTGCATGCCGGGACTTGGAACATGGTTTTTGCAGAAAAATGGAAAGTAGAGGGAAAGTTAACATACCATGTGTGGGCACCACATTGTCTAATACGTCATATACTCTCTCTACCCTGGGGGATCTCTTCTGTTGAAGATTTTTAGCAAAGGAACTGCTTAGCCTGCGTACAAAAAGGACTCATTCTTCTTGGGTTCCTGAGTACAAACTGGCACAAACGTGATTAATACTATCTTCTAATAATTACCATTGTTTCAAAAAAAAAAAAAGAATTTTCATCAAGATGTTTAGGGAAAATGTGAAAATATGGAGAGACGGATAAAGGAGAAGGAGGTGCATTGCAATTTCTACAAGAACAGATGCATGGCTGTAAAGCAGAAAGACAAACAACATGAGACAACTGAAAAACATCATGGCACGCGAGCCACTTTCTAGTGCCCCAGTACTGGCAAGAGAAATCATTGGGGCAAGGCCTACAGGTGAGCACCATACCAAGGAAACAACTTTATCTAGGCAGAAGTTTCACCAGTTGGCTACACTGACCAGGAACATGAAAAAATAGTAATAGCCACATAGCTCTATTTGGCATAGATTTTACAAGCCAGTCCCTGGTGCAGAAGTAGATCTCCCAGCAAGGCAAAACCCCTCCATCTGCTGGTGAACACCACAGCAGAGAAACACTTCTATTTCCCAAGCCCCAGCATGAGTACTGTCTCCTCAGATGCCGACAATGTTGCTCTGCCTCTGTTTCCTACTATGTCCTTTATTCTGCCCTGAAAAGGCATTTGAGATCCCACTGGCTTTAAAGAGGTCTAAGTTTCACTAGACCACAGTGTTTCCCACTCTATTAATGTTATACTGAAGAATATTAGTTTTCCGAGCTGCCGTGTCTTCATCTTTCCCATGTTGCTTTATGTCATCGATATAGCTCATCTTTTAAGGTGATTTTTCATTCATTTTTATTCATTAAGCTTTGATATGAACAGGGAGATATGCATTTGAAGGCTGCTAACCCTGACCATTTAACTTTAATGCAACAAAAATACTCTATTTTTAGTAGAAAACTTGTCAAATGGTCTCACTGGGATCACAGAGCTGTGGTGGGATAGCTCTGACAACCCAAGTGCTACAGTGGATGGACAAGGCTCTTCAGGAAGTACAGACTGGAAAGGCAAGCAAGTTTCCTCGTATGTGAGAGCCCCAGGAAGGCATGGAGCTCTGTCTAGGGATGGATGATGAACCACCTGAGAGCTTATGGGTCAGGATTATTGGTAAGACAAACATGGGTGATACAGTGACAGATGTCTGCTACAAGTCACCTGAGCTGAAAAAAAGGAGGCGATGATGCCTTCTTCAAACAACTGGAAGAAGACTCACATTCACAGACTCTGGTCCACATGGGAGACTTGAATCATCCTGGTGTCTTTTGGAGGGGCAACGCAGCAGGTCACAAGCAATCCACTGCCACGCTCAAAGGGTTGTTATCATCAGCAGTCTAGCCAGAGGCCAGTCACTGGTGGTGTACATCAGGGTTGATCCTGGGGTTAATATTGTTTAACATTTACATTACTGACCGAGATGATTGGACTGTGTACCCTCAGAAGGTGATACAAAACTGGAAGGAATGATTGATACACCAGATGGTCATGCTGCCATTCAGAGGGACCTCAACAGGCTGGAGAAATGGACCGACAGGAACCTCATGAAATTAAAAAAATGGAAAATCCTGCAAGGAACAGCCCCATGCACCAGTATATGCTGGGTGCCAACTAGCTGGAAAACAGCTTTGCAGACAAGGATCTGGGGGGTCTTAGTGGATACCAACTTGACCATGACACACAAATGTGTCCTTCCAGCAAAGAAGACCAACGATCCCCTGGGCTGCATTAGACAGAGCGTTGCCAGAAGGTCAAGGGAGGTGATCCTTCCCCTCTACTCAGCACTGGTGAGACATATCTGAGTGCTGTGTCCAGTACTGGGATTCCCAGTACAAGAGAGACATGGACATAACGGAGCAAACCCTGTGAAGGACTGTGAAAATGATGAGGGGACTGGAGCATCTGTCATACAAAGAGAGTCTGAGAGAGCTTGGACTATTCAGCCAGAAACGGAAAACCATCTGGAGGATCTTATCTATGTGTATAAATACCTGTTCAGGGGAGTAAATATGATGGAGCCAGAGTCTTCTCAGGGATGTTCAGTGACAGCAAAAGAGGCAGTAGGCACAAATTGAAATACAGGAAATTCCACTTAAAATAAGGAAAAACCTTTGTACTGTGAGGGTGGTTGAACATGGAATGTGTTTTCCAGAGCGACTGCGCAATCTCCATCCTTGGAGATATTCAAAACCTGACAGGACATTGCCCTGGGCAACCTGCTGTAGGTGACCCTGTTTTGAGCAGGGAATTGAACCAGACGAGCTCTAGATGTTTCTTCAAACCTTATCTACTATGTGATTTTGTGAAATGCAGACAGCTCAACCTGCCTGGTGACTGGATGCAAAAAGGCATTCCCATATCCTTTGGTTGAAAGTCAGTCACTGTATAATTTACATTCTGAAGATATATAAAAGGTGTGACAGGAGGGTTTTCCTCAGTGTTTCAATAAAACAAATTCTCTTAAGTCACACTTCAAGGTCACTGCCTCCATCCCAGCTGAGGCCTGAGGACTCGTACTACAGATCCGGCACGCTAAAATCTTTTGCACACATAATAATGTTACTTAATTCTTAAACATGTGACCTTTTACCAGTTTTACAGGGGTGGTGGGCATGACAAGAGAGACAGTGGGTCATCAGCTGACCTAGAAACTAAAGTCAGCCTTCAATTTTAAGGTCAGAGCTCCACCTATGAGATTGGACCAATATATCCGACACAGGGATATGTTCTTGGGATTAGTCTGTTGCCAGTTGGCTGAAATGAAAGCCACGTAACTCAGGTATCTTCAGGTGCCATTTTTCAGGTTTCAGCCACATTTGTCCTCCAGCAGAACAGCAGTCCCATTGGATGTTCTGAGTTCACAGTTTTAATTAGCCAAGGATAAATTGCTGGGGAAACCAGATATTGTTCATTTGCTGTCTCAAAGCAGTAACTCTGTACATCAGTGAAGAAGATATACAGGCCAAACTGAAATGGCAAATATACCCACAGACACTGCTATGCTTCTGTTTCTCCTTTCATTAGAAGTTCTTGGGGGAGAATCTCCTCTGGCATCCAGGGCCCTCCTCTTGCATGAATCTTCATATTTTTCTGCATCCTTATGGTACAGTTAAAGAACAGTATCCTCTAGAATTTAATTTTCTTCTACTTCAGCCTAATGATTTCCTGATTGGCCCCAGCAGGGATTCAAACTTCCTAACAGCTCATATATAGTAGCAAGACACCAATAAATACATTTTGATTACTGCAGTGGTGTTCAGCTGTACCTCTTGATACAGCAGCAAAGAGGAGGTGCTATCTAGGATCATCTTGAGGTAGTAAAGGAGAGGAATTAGGAAGTGACAACCAAGGTGCTGAGAGTCCTGTGGCAAAGGCAAAGGTGTGTCAGCAGACTGATGGTAGATGAAAGTCACTTTGAACATCTCACAACAGTTGGAAATGGCTTTGTGCATGGCCTTGCCCATGTTGAACTATAACTAGAGTGTCTGGGAGAGACATGCTGGAGGTTGCCCAGAGTCCCAGGTCACCTGGGAGTAACTTGAACTGCACAGATTGTCTCCTGGCAAGCCGTGAAATGTGTTGTAGATGCCCGAAGTCTTGGCAGCATTCTCTGACCTGGCAGGGAACAGTCCTGGATCCCCACAAAAGCCCATCCAGCAAGAGCTGAGAAGGAGGCTGAGTCCATTATGATAGTTATGGTCTCTGAGTAGAGAGACTTGGTTGAAGTGATGTAACATTTGATCCCTGGACAGAAAACCTTGACCAGTGTTCAGTGGAAAATAAAAGTGTCAGCCTATCTGTTGCAATAAAAAAGAGTTGCAAGCCAATCAGAACAATATACTGCAATTAATTAATGAGGAAGGAAATAGAACAATCACTGCATTGTCAGATCCAGCCACTACCTATGAAGAGGAAGATATAAAAGCATTGCTTTGGTTCCCATTAGCACAGCCCTATGAGTCACTGGGTGAAATCCATCCCTGGTTTAACACAGCTGATATCAGTGGACTCAACAGCAGAAAGAAATTTAGTCTTTCCCTTCTCTAGAAACTAGCTGTGATCTTTAAGTTCAAATTCCTACTTTACATCAGAGAAACTGCAGATCAGAGAGGCTGAGAGCTGTGTTATTAAAGCAGGTGAGTTAATTAAAGCTCTCCAGTTTAGAAAAACACCGGTGTCTAGCTCCTAACAGTTCTCATATCTGAGCTCTCCTTGAGGGTCAAGCATCCTCTCTCCTTTCTGTCATACAAGTACTATTTCAGCTGGGTTTGTGGAGCAAAGATGACACTCAGTGGCTGGTTAAGTTATCACAGGTATGTGTTTCCAGCAGTTTTCCAAAGGGATTGCCCTTAGATGCCGTTGGAAGAGGCTGTTCACAGAAGCCTGCTCTGCTATGTTGGGTACAATATCATCTTCAGATTTCCAACGAAGGACGGCACTCCTCCACTCCAGTCGTGCATACTAAGCAGTGATTTATTTTCCATATACATTTTTGATACGTGCATTTCTTAGCAGAATTTCTCATGGTTTGTAGGAGATGGAAAGAAAAGATTTGAGGAATGTCTCCATGGAATTTTTCTTCCTTATATTCTTTGTAGAAAAAAGAATTATCTGCATTTTGTATTCACTGCCACAGCTTTCCCTACCCTTATAAAGGAAGAGCCTTTATAAGCACCCTCCACTGCATAAACCCAAAACCGTTTGCGTGCATTGTAGACTTTGGCTTTCCCAATATGCAGCTGAGATGGAGGCTTACATCAGGACCACAGTGATGAAGCACGGCAAAGGTAATGCTCGTGGGCCAAAAGAAGGATCCGAGCAAGCATTTACCTTGTATGGAGGAGAGTTGGGTTTCAGGAGGTTTCACATGTCTCCCTGTGCCCTCCCACAGTCAATGCAGGACACTTGTGTGGGAACAGAAACCATCTAACTTAGAATCATAGAAACACCTAGGTTGGAAGAGACCTTTAGGATCATCAAGCCACTTTATGACCAAAAGACCTCTACAAAAGGCCACTAGCTCTATGGTATGTACTACCTACTGTGTATGTAAGCTGGTTAAGTCTGCAATGCATGCTTGTCTGTCTCAGCACCTTCCGGTTAGACCTGGTCCCCTTCCTAGACAGGGAGTTATGCACAGGCTTTTGCATTAGTTACTCTTGTCACACAGCTTCCCCTCCCCCCCAGTAAACCCCCAGAGGATGGCTGCAAGCAGCCAGGAGGTTCAATCACAAGTGTGATTATCTTCAGTGATGAGTTACCCTGAGGAAGTCAGCGGTGTTCTCAGTCCCATTTCTCAAAAAACAGGTGTCTATGTCACAGAATGAATGCGTCCATGAGCCTCTTTCATTAGCAACATAAATACAGGGAAGGCAGAAATTCAATTCCTTCTGCTCCCTGCAGGTCCCTGCCATTGGGGAATAAGGTATATTAGCAGAAGAGCAGAGACAGACTGCACCACTGCTGCCCATAGTCTTTCTGGTTTAAAAGAGAAGAGCTGGAGCCTTCAAGGTTGATCTGGCAACATTTGCTATCGTTAAGCCGATGTATCAATAAGGGGAAAAAGTGGACAGACAGAAAGTGTGCGCTTTCTAAACACGGTGATGCTGATTTGGATAGTGACTGACACTGGGAAGGGACAGGCAAAGTCCTTTTTGGTGATGGTCTTCAGGCTGAAAAAGGCAGCAAGAGGATGTTCCGCTGACATCAAGCAGAAATCTGCACAGAGATGATGGACGGAATAAAGCATTCCTGTGGTGAGTAAATTCTGAAAATATCTTAATGATTTCTAACATATTCCACTTGCTGCAGTGGAGAATATCCTTTGCAGTACATCATCCTATTTTTTTCCTCCTATGCAATCTGACTTGGATTCCCCTGCCTCTTTCTTTTTTTGCCCCCCTTTGCAGAGTTTCCCCGTCTGCCCCACCTGCCAGTGCAATCAGTAACAGAGCTTTCATTAATATTATCTTCTAGATTTCACTCTGGGTTTTACAATTATTAGTCAGCTCCAGGCTGCAAGTAGGAAACACATGTCTGATTACACACATACTCCTTCGATGCTCCTTAGCACAGGGACCACGTTTTTGCCCTGTGTCTGCAAGTCACAGTGAACGATAGCGGGTCATATCATACCTACCCTAACGGAGAAAAACAGCGCAGCTACTATCAACAGGGATAGTAATGAGTGGCAGGTACAGACATCGCTCCCAGGAGGTGTTTTGGGCTGCCTGCAGAAGAAATAGGTAATGCTGCAATAGTGTTTGCATTTGGTAAGTTATGTTGGCAGACATGTTGATTATTTAGAACACATTTATGTGTATACATTTACATGCTAATATACGTATATAAGCTTATATATACTTGATTGTTCATACTATGCAGGATAACTGTTAAACATACAGGTAGAGTGAACATCTCATTCTGGACAAGTCCTTGTGCCAGGCTTAGGTTTTCATTTGTCATATTGCTAGGTTTTATTATTTGGTTTTACCACTCAGCCTTGGATGAAAATAGATATGTCACATTCTTTTCAACCCTTTAAAACAGATTGCGATAAGGTGATGCTTCTGGACTGTATCCCTTTACATCCATCTGGGACAGCACTCTGCAAGCAAAAGGCTTTTTGCAGAGAATCATCTCCCACACAAACTAACGTGGAACCAAAAGCTGACGTTTTCTTAAATCCAGCTTCCTAAAAGCAGTTTAGGTGTCTGACACTACTGAAATCACAGCAAACCAGTTTTCTGAATGCTTCTAAGTGGCCATTGTTAAAACAGCTGCCTGCAAGGTCACTGGAGGTTTTTCTGCAGGGGTAAGGACTGACTAGATTAATTTAGGATTAGCCTTATTATTTCACATTTTTTGCCTTTAAGTCACCAATTTCAATCTATTCCCACTGTGACTGCTTTCTCCTCCAAAACGCTCTTCTCTCTGCCAAAATCTTTCTAGCATTATGTTATTACTTGTTTCCAACTTGCCTACAATTTCTGAAGTTTAACTGGATGCAGTTCAGTTTGAGAATTAAAGTAATACAAGAGCATCACCAATGAGCAACACAAAGAAATGTTATCCATCCGCAGTGTGTTGCACACTGCACAAGTCAAACTAGATCAAGCTCAGTCTGCAGTTACACATATTCCTGTCCGTACACCCACAGGAACTCCATTAGGCCTGGCACCAAAGACATGAAACTTTCTGGGAGTGTTTTGAAAATGGTTTGTGAACACCAAAGTCCTCCAAACTTCAGTTAAATATTCTAAACATGAACTATGCAGGCTTCATAAGAATTTGGCTTGCATGCTAGCAGAACATTCAAAAAGGCCCTTTGTCCTTATCCTTGAACAGATTAGAATAAAAACGCCTAAAGAAACCTGAAACTAAAGTGAAATCAATATACCATTAGCTTCAAACAGAAGGATGCAAACTTATATTTGGTAATCCAAATAGGCTCACAAGCCCTGAAATGGGTAAATGGCAGGAGGAGCACGTTACAGAGAGCAAAGTTTGCAAATACTGCAAGTCGGGAGCTGCTACTTCACAACTACTTCCCATGCAGTCTGCAGTAGGAGAAACTGGGGTCTCCAGTCCAAAATTCTACTGGCTTCTTTGAAAAACTGTTTTATTCGTACTACTTAGCAGGCTCATATCTACTTCTTGTGCTTCCCTTATGCCTCCTTCATCATTATTGCTTTCTCACTGTCTTTGTCCTATTCAGTGTTTCAGCTGATTCCTTTCTCCCCACATATATGCACTTACCTTATTACTGAGTCCCATTTTGTTATTTCCTGCTCTTATTGTTAACTTCTAAGAGGGCTTTAACCCATAAAGGGTCTGTCCTTTGTACCTATTGTATGCCCATCAGCTGTCATTACTGGGATCGAGGCCCTAAATGCCTCCGTATTCTCCAGTTTTCTCTGTAATCTCATCAGTACTTGCAGTTGCCATCAGTGCATTTCCCAAACTGAGTGCAACAAAAGTGGAGCATCCTAATTGAAACCCTTTTTCTTGTATTCTTTCTGTGTACTAAAAAGACATTTCCGAAGTAGGACAGCTCTTTTCAGTCTGGATCTTTATCTTTGGTAAGGCTGACTATTAAAATATCACTGCCTTCACATGCTGCCCTTCTCTATGTACTGGCTGTCAAGTAGTTGGGATGTCTATAGAATCCTCTTTAATCCCGTGGGTTTGGAAATCCCTCTTTCCCACACAGTGATCGAATACCAGAGTCACGGTTTCAGCTGGGATGGGGTTAACTTTCTTACTAGCAGCTGGTATAGTGCTATGGTTTGGATTTGGGATGAGAAATGGTGTTGATAGCATACTAATGGTTTTGGTTATTGCAAAGTTCTCAAGGCCTTTTCTGCCCCTCACAACACCTTGCCAGTGAGGGCTGGTAGTTCACAAGAAGCAGGAGACACAGCCAGGACAGCTGACCCCAACAGACCAAAGGGATATTCTATATCATATGACAACATGCTCAGAATATAAAGCTGGGGGAAGAAGAGGGAAGGGAGGGACATATGGAGTTATGGCATTTGTCTTCCCAAGTAACCATTACATGTGAGGGAGCCCTGCTTTCCTGGAGGAGGCCAAACACCTGCCTGCTGATGGGAAGCAGTGAGTGAATTCCTTGTTTTGCTTTGCTTGCATGTGTGGCAAAAGCAGTAATTCATTATTCAGGAATTATTAATTTATTAAACTCTCTTGGTCTCAACCCACGAGTTTTCTCACTTTTACTCTTCCGATTCTCTTCCCCGTTGTGCCATTGAGGGGAGTGAGTGACTGGCTGTGTTTTCTTAGTCACTGGCTGGGGTTAAACCACAACTAGCAATGATAATAAACCACCCTAGTCCTTGGTTTCATCTTCCTTAACATAACAAGCCCTTCACTCATCTTCCTGGTACCATTTCAAAGAAGGGTTAGTGCTAGGCAGAATAAAAAGGCTGGTGGGTGCCCACAGCTGAATTCAGCTGCTGAGGTGAAATTACCTTCCACAAACATTTGCACAGCCCTTAGGAAAAATAGTATTTCAAATTCAAATCAGATTTAGTTCCAACACCAGCTTTTTGAAAGAGAAAGAGCAGCTAGATCAAGATGTCCAAAGAAGGGCTGTGTTTTGGAGAAAGCATCAACTGGGAAGCAGTGGGAAAGTGTGGCTGAGCCTTTTAGGAGTCATGGCATACAGGTAAGGTTGCTGCGGAAGGGATAAACAATATTATCTGTTCACTGAGGGCAGAACGAATGCCTTAACCTACAGAAAGGAAAAATTATGGCAATAGATGCTGCTTTTAAAGGCACATTGGGCAAGCATCTGAGAAAAATTTGGGTATAGCTGGTCTGGCCTTGAGGAACTGAAAATGTTTCTATGTGCCCTCAGTGCCCTCATTCCCATGTCTCTGGGGGATCCCACAGCAGTGCTGGGAACCCGAGGTCGGGCTGATCCGATGGTGTGTGGGTGGGCACAGGAAGGACTTGACAGAGGGGCCACACTGGGATGCAGCCTAAAAGCAACCTCAGCAATGAAGGGCAAAAGATGGTAGTCTTTATGGTCATTCATGTCTCGTTCCCTTGGGAGTAGCTGCTCCACAAGGGAAGTAGAAGGGGGGCCTCAGAGCCAGCCACAGCTTTGCCGGGACTTATTCTGCTGGCATAGTCGCTCAGAGTCATCAATGACGCTGGTTTAATTGCATTTACATACTGTGCTATTTCTGAACACCATGCACAACAACCCTAATTTTGCTCTCAATGAGACGAGATGTCTTTGAGCTTCACTGACAGTCTAAGTTTTAACTCACAAGTGACACATAGACCTGGACTGTGATCATGCCACTCAATACTGATCCCATTTCTTTTTCACACCAGTTCTCTTGGTCTTTAGATTAAATAATCCAAGATGACCATGGTAGGAAGACTCGATGGCTCTCAGAGAATCATAATGTGACCGACCTGACCTCCATCCACAGACCCAATTCTCCTTGTTTAAATGGAAGTGTTTTCCTCTCCTGCTCTGCCCATGGAAGGGACATCTGCAACAGACTGCAGAAGAGCAGCAGCGCTTGTCTGCAATGCCTGGCAGTAAAGTTCACGGTGATCTTCAAGAGGGATCATTGGTAAGGAAGCAGGATAGCAAGGTGTCATGGTTTAACCCCAGGGAGGCAGAAGAAGGGGAAAAAAAGAAAACTCGTGGGTTGAGATAAAGACAGTTTAATAGAACGATATCAGAAGAGGGTGATAATAATAATAATAATGGTAAAAGGTTATACAGAATAAAAAGGATACAATACAAGTTGCTCTCACCACCTGATGATGGGTTGCCCAGCCCGTCCTGGGCAGTGATCGCAGATTCCAGTCCCCCGGCCAGCCCCCATTTATATACTGAGCATGATGTCTATGGTATGGAATATCCCCCTGTCATCTTGTCCTGTCTATGCTCCCTCTCAGCTTCTATGGGAAGCTGAAACAGTCCTTGGCTAATATAAACATTACCTAACAACAACTAAAACAATATGTGTTATCAACATTCCTCAACATTCTTCTCATACCAAATCCAAAACACAGCAGCTACTAGAAAGAAAATTAATTCTATCCTAGCTGATATCAGGACACAGGGCAAAGAATGAAATTCAGATTATTTGGAACCTTAAATCATCTTCCTCAAAAAATGAAGCAAGTACCTCAATGTGTAGATAGGGAAAGGGACAATAATTCTGTTGTTAATATCATATCACAAGATACAGCATGTATCATACCTTAACTTAGAGTTGACCTACAATTTTTATAGTGGAAGGCATTCAGCCATGGTTTAGAGGTCTGAAATGATGAAGACTTTATCTGATTTATCATGAAGCTGTGATGGTTAATTGCCCTCGTAGTTAAACATTAGCTTCATTTTTCCACTGCTGGCAGCGTAGTTTCAGTTTATAGTCACTGGGTCTTGATGCACTTTTACCCGCTGGATTAGAGGGCCCGTGGCTGTCTGTCAGCTCTTTAAGGAGCTGCTCACGGACTGTCAGGGAGTGTGTCAGCAGTGCCTGTGGGGTCCCCACGTGGAGGCTGGGTCTGGGGCTCCCACTGCAGCCTGTGATTTTCAGAGCTCAAACCACGCTCTGTCTGTGCTGCCAGCTCTTACAGAAGCATCGCTGGCCACCCTTCCTTCCCCTGAACGACCATAGGCAGCTCTCATTAAAACCTGATTCATTGACTTGTGAATCTAACGCATGCATTTCATTCTCGGGCTTTGATTGGTGCCCTATTAGCTACTATTTGCAAACATGGGAGAAACCACTAGGTATTTATGAAATGTTCACAAATCTTCTAATTTTCAGTCATTGTGTTAGTGCAAATCTAATTTTTTTAATTAAGTTTTACCCTCTATTCCTTTTTATTACTGTTTAATTCTGGAATAAGGAATACACTTAACATTATTTGATAGCTGAGCTTTGAACATCTAGTTCTATTAATAGACTGAAGTGTTCCTGTTGCTGAGGAAGATTAGTACAACCCTGTCTGCTGAATGAAAGGCAAAATAAAAAGAAAACATTAGCATAAATGAGAATGTTTTGATTGTTTGCTACAATTGTCCTTGATAAAGAAATACAAGGTGAAGCTGTAGGAATAATATGATCTTGATAAAACTGTAGTAAATTTGAATAATTTTGTGTGTGTCTGTAATCAATACAAGGGACTAGTTTCTTGGCATTTTCCCCAGGGCAGCGTTCCTAGATACGGTGCCATCCTCATAATGCAGAAGATACTAAGTTAAATAAAGTACACACCTCTTTAATTTCAAGGATAACAGGTATGACTCTATCTCTTCCCTTTAGTCTAAATGAATCCAGAACCTGATGCAATAATTTTCTGTAGCAGATCAAAACCTAAACTAGCAAAGGCAGCAAGAATTAACAGAGCTTTGTCTAATCGCCAAGAGCACAGTCAATAAGAGTCTACTGAAAGGTAAGTTTTGTTTTGCTTTAAAATGAAAAGTAACATACTGGCAGTATATACTTGCGTTACATATCATGAAAATAGTTTAAGGATGCAGCAGTATCTTTCCCAACTGACTCCTGGTGAAAAGTGACATAGGTAAAAAGTATTAATATGCAATCTAATTAAAATTATTAACTAGTCCTGGTGATTTGAACTCCTGTCATTTTTTATTTCATTGGCACTGGGATTACAATCTCTTGGTTGATTATGAAAACATACCCCATAAAATTGTTGTTTGGATGGTCAAAACGTTCTCCTTATCCTTTATACAGCACATCTACTCAGACTCTCAAAAGATCCCACTCTTCTAAACTGATCTGGGATTGACATGACTGAAGCTGACTTTCTCCATGACCTTAGATACACTAATATATCTCTATTCTATGTCAAATTGCATTTCACAAACACATACCCAAAATCACAAGTATTTCAAGATTAGCTTTCTTCTAAATAAATCTTGGAAGAAAAATAGTTGAGCATTAAAAGGCACAAAGTGTATGAAATATGAGAAATGTTCAGGTATGTGCTGTCACCATGTGACAGCTCAGTATCTATTTAGCTTTAACTCTCCTTCCTTCTATATGAATGTCAAAATATCAACTATATTGCTATAGTGTAAAAGCCAGAGGCAGTAAGATAAACATTGGAAGTTCTCATACAGACATGCATCGAGCACACAATCGGGTTCCCATTTGCTCTAAGCAATGCACACCGAGGGTTGCACAGTAACAGCAACGTGTTGAACTTCTTTTCTAGACTTTGTAGACTCCTGCCTGCCAGGCTAGGCTCAGAGAGGACGACTACTGCATCAAAACTGCAAGGAAATTCAGTTCTGTTGCTGCTGACAGTACTTCCTTGTTAACCTTGATTTACAACACATGATGCTATTTGCTTGATTGCCAGGTTTGCCCTTGTTGTGTTAGAACTTAATTTTGTGCTTTGGAATGTTTTTATATGAGGAAGAAAAAAAACAATTTAAGCTACTCTCAGGTGTACAAATGGCATTCACGTGGCTGAATGCAGACGTCTAAAAAGCTAACCTGGACCAAGTGTCTTAGGTTATGTCTGCATCCCTGCCAACACAAAGGACAACTGCCCGCTTCCATGGGAACAAGTCCTTCCCCTGTGAAACCGAATAGCTGCATCCATAGTGCCCACGGGGAATGACCCTGGCTTGTGGTAGCTCCTCAGCTGTGTCTGGGGACTACCTGGGAACATGTTAGTTGGCCCCAGGCAGAAAACGCACCAGGAACAGTTTCCACAACCTGTGTGGAGAATCAACGCTGTTAACAGCACAGATGTAGCCCAAGAGTCCGTTCCTAGTAAATCTGGAGAAATAGGCATTTTGTCATAAACACCAGAAGTAGATTACTCAGATCTTTAAGCTGCTTATTTCTCTCCATCACTGTAAAAGTGCGAAGAGTGACTAGAAGACAGACAGACATCTACATGGTAGAAATCTAAAGGTAGATGAGATGAATCTCCTTGAAGCGTCTGACAGTTACACTTGTGATATGATGTCCCAATTTAAAGTCAATGGGACTTAGTTAATAGCTTAGTTTTAAGCATATACTTCAAATATCCTTCTTTCCCATCCATGATTTCTAAAATCAAGACCAATTCTTTTATTCCTGGTTTCACTGAAGTTGACAACAAAGTCTTATTTTCTTCATGGAAACCTGGATTTCCTTGTTAGGGTTCAAGTCTCCAAATAAGACATGCCTGCTTTAACTGGATTACTCGCCAGTATCTCTGCTGATAGGCAGCAGAGACTGACAAAAACAACTATCAATCTGATATTCTGGACAGCTCTGCTACTCTAGTTCTCCCCCAACATCTGAAGAATTGGCAGTTCTTAGAAGAAAGTCCATACTAAATTAGGAAACATTCCTCTCTGCTCTATATTAACAGCTTGCAAGCAGCAGGAGACCAAGGAGGTTTGCTCTATGAATTATTTTTTAAATTGAGAGAATTAGTTCTTTTCTTGTCCTCTATTTTTATTGCAACACTTTTGCCAGGACTCCATATGCCAAGATGTAATTAGTTTTCAGAGAAGACATTTGGAGCTCTGGCACAGACCATAGATAGTTTTAGCAGCTTCTTTTCTCTTTCTTCTGTATATTAAGCAGGAGCATATAATTGTCTGTGACTTCTTTCAGGGCATCTCTGGAGCTTAAGTAATTTTTTAGAATTAAATAAATTGAAAAATAAAAATAAGATTAACACAAAGAAGATATTTTGGGCACGTAAAAAAATCAGGAATTCTTACTGTTATGACGGTTCATTTTAGTGCAAATTCAGCCCTATCTTTTAATTACACATATATTCCTTCTTTCTTTCTATATAAAGACAAGAAAGGCTGAATAAAGACTGCCAGGTGTGTGCACTAGAGAAGAGCTAATTTTTGGAGGAGAACCATGTCTTTTGGTATTCCTTGTCTCTGGAGTGCTTGATATTCCATTAATTTCTCTTTGTATTTTGTGGCTTTTTACTTCCTCAGCAATTTAGTGCTAACCAGACATCTGGAGCTAGCACAGTATTTGCAGTGAGCTGGAGGATCACTGGAGTCATTGAAAATTTTTACTGATATCACTATGTGAAATGTGACCTCTGCCTTTCACATCACCCAAAAACTGTGCCCACTCTACACGGTATCAGCCATAACCACACTGCTCCTGAGCCCCTTCAGGCTTGCTGGTTTTTGCTGGTTTATTTCCCACCATCTTCTGACTCTGATCAAAAGGAAGTAAAATCTCACAGCCATGGTGATACTCTGCCCCACTTCGCATTGGAATAAGCATGCGGAGAGGAGTGAAGTAAATCAGCCTTACTTCTAGAGAGTCTGAGGTTAAATTAATGCTATTTGACTGCACCCACAGATCCACAGATGGAGGCTGCTGGGGTGTATGTTACCAGTGATAGGCTGGTTGAGGGATCTCTTCATATGTCCTGTTTGCAAAGTGCCCGTCCCTTATATGTAATGGCCTCTCTGACAACACCACCTCTACGAATAACTTCTGCAAAGATGTGTCATGGTTTAACCCCAGCCAGCAACTGGGACCACACAGCTGCTCGCTTAGACCCCTCCCAGCCCCAGTAGGGTAGGGAGAAGAAGGAGAAAAGAAGGGGAAAGAAAGAAAACTCATGGGTTGAGATAAAGACAGTTTAATAGAACAGCAACAGAAGAGGATAATAATAATAATGGCAAAAGGATATACAAAATAAAAAGGATACAACAGAAGTTGCTCTCACCACCCGATGATCAGTTGCCCAGCCCATCCTGGGCAGCGATTGCGGATCCCTGCCCCCCTGCCAACCCCCATTCATATACTGAGCATGATGTCTATGGTATGGAATATCCCCCTGTCATCTTGTCCTGTCTATGCTCCCTCTCAGCTTCTATGGGAAGCTGAAACAGTCCTTGGCTAATATAAACATTACCTAACAACAACTAAAACAATCTGTGTTATCAACATTCCTCTACACTCTTCTCATACCAAATCCAAAACACAGCAGCTACTAGAAAGAAAATTAATTCTCTCCTAGCTGAAATCAGGACAGCATGTCTGGTCTTTTTGGTGATTTTTTTCACAGTACGAATTCACCTCTCAGTTTCCTGGATGACCTTCATCTCTGTGGGCCTGTGTTCTCAAAGGTGACTGGCATTTTGAAGTGCCCTTTTCCATGCTCCCGACCTGGCTCCTGTGCAAATGCAGCTATTAATGGGACTTGCGATGCCTGCTCTCGATGGCAGTGAACTCCCTTTACAGTTTCCCAGCAGAAAAGAGATTGCAAAATCTTTTACTTCTGTAAGACTGTCAGTTATGGAAATACACATATCAGACAGTCCATTGTTCGAAGATACTGAGACACGGGGACACAGGATGGGCAAACTGGTGAAGTGACCTTGCATTGGTCATGCATAGGCACGACACGAGACTGCACTGTGCATGGCAATTCTGCAGGAGAGCTCTTAGGATGTGCTGCAGCCTATCCAAAAAGCTGATTGTTGAGAGTCCTTTTCATGTAAGTAAAATTTGGCTGAGGTAGGAAGAGATGCTTGAAAAATATAGGTCCTCAATTAAAGCAGAGTGCTTGCACATGTCCAATCCAAGGCTGCTTAGGATTTTAAACTAACAAGGGTGAATAGGGCTGAATACATGGAAGACATAACCAAATTCAAATTCTTCCATAAAATACCTGACTGAAATGTTTTGTGGCTTGACTGCACCTCGGCGGTGCACCGGAGGGAAAAAAAATAAGGGATAGCGGTTTATTCAGCAGCTAAATATGCTGAGTTATCAAACAAAAAAGATGTCAGTGTTCACTGAGCTGGTAAGGGAGACTAATCCATTGCAAGGCTGGAAGAAATGTGTCTTGGGTCTTACATAATCCGGCCAGCTTAGTTTCAAAGGGATGTATTTTTGCATGTCAGAAAGTCAGGCTCCAGCTAATAAGGCGTTTAACATAAATGACATGGTTTTGACAAAGAAAAAGTGACAAACAAGCAGAATGTGATGCCTCCTCTACCCTCTGGCTCCCCCCAGAGATGTCTTCAAATCCCGTGCTAATTAGCTGCATGTACAAACAACTGGTGTGTCATCACTTAACAAGCAAAGGTTTGTTTTCTATGAGCTAATTTCACCAAAGTCCTGCAAATCCTCCCTTCTTATCAAAGAGCAAGAGATGCTAAGAATGGCTGAGTACCAAGTGCTGTGGATCACTTGCCTTCAGTCTTCCAGTGCCACTCGCCAGCTGACTCCCTCGATTACTACCAGACAAAAGTCTTCCAACAAGCGTCCAAGATGCTGCAGACTTTCTTCACACTCATTCAAGCCCCAAACCAGAAGGGTAGGTGTCATCACTGGCACGTGATGCTCTGGACACTGCAGCGGGAGGGTTAGGAGAAGCCATGAATGTTTGATCAAAACTGTATCCTACTTATGAAATCCAGCATAAACCAGCTGGAGGCTGCTAACACACAACTCCTCACAAATCCACTTTTCCTACTTACCTTCAACCTTTCTGTGCATCCTCATCCTCCGCATGTCTAAAGGGGGACTTTGTATGATTGCTCCAGGTGTTCTCCAGGCTGTCAGGATCACCTCTAGCAAGATCCTCCATTATCCCATGATTTTGTTCTCTGCACTCTTGTAGAAGATTTTTTCCCCCAAGGATGACCAAATCCAGTCCTTCCAACGACATACAGTCTGTTCTTCAAACTCACAATCCCAAAACAAAGCTAGTATCAGAACCAAACAGGGCATGGAGGTCTTTGTTTTTATGTTTCAGTCCCTAAACCACTTGGCTGTGTCTCAAAGAGCAAAGTTCTCATAGTGAAGGCTAGCCTGCAAATGTATTTTTAAAGGTAGAGGAAAAATGGATGGATGCAGAGAAACACCATTGTGCTCATTATAAAACCTTCCTTTGCTGGGCTAATAAATACAAGTAAATGTCTTCTGGGTCATGTTCCAGTATTGGCTCATCTTTCCTCCTAGTGCAAGTTTATAAGATCGTGGATGGGGAAGAATAATAATTGGCATTTTTCTGCATTAGAACTCACCTTGCTAAACATGGAAATGGCAGAAAGAGATGCAGAAAGTCTCTTCATTTCTTTTCATGCTGTAGTTGTAACAAGATCATGGAAAATTTGCTTCCTTCAAAATCTGCTATCACCACTGCAGGCAGGAATTTTGCTGCTTAACAACCCATAAGTTCCCACTTTGAAACAGGAAGTGGAGGGAGTGAGGACCATGACCAAGTAAATCCATCCATCCTGTGAGGATTATAGAAGTCCCTGATGAGAAAGAGGCAGGTCTAAGTGATCTCTGAAAGCCACAAGGTACATATCAAACTAAAAAAACAACAAGGGAAAAAAAAAAAAAAAGAAATAGGGGCAATAAGGACAAAACTTTTAGCAAGGCCACATTGTCTGAGTCTGAAAACAATGCCAGAAACCAGGCTGGAGCAGCAGCAAGGCAAAGGGCTGAGCCCCCATCCTGCAGTCAGGTCTGCATGAGTGCCTTCCTGAGCAACGCCTGGAGCTCTGCAAGCAGCACCGTCCTGCACAGGCCCAAAGGATGCCTACAGGGGGGTGGTGGCAGAAACAAGGCCTCCAGTAGCACCACTGGTTGGGTAGATAAGGCAGGACGACAGAATGTCCTGTACGAGAAGGAAAATTAACAGTCCTCGCCTTCGTAGGCCATATTAAGAGTTAAATTAATCTCTTGATGAGCAACGTGGAGACTGAGGCAATAGAACTGGCACAGCAGATGGCCACAGCAATACCTGTCATTAGGGTGGTGTTGTCTGAAGCATGGTGGAGAAAAATGCATTTGTCACCAAGTCATGGATGGGAAGGACTACATGTGAAGACTGGAGGAGGGACACTAGCTGGCATTACCTCTGCTGGATTGTGCAACTTTTGAGATATGACAGCAAACACGGGCCAAGATGGCAGGGCCCCATCAACCTCATAGAAGGGTTGAATTCTCTTCGCCAGGCTGGACTCTTTCTCTAAACTGGCACAGAGTAAAGCTGCTGTCCTCAATTAAACTCTAAAGAAATCTGTGAAACGGAATGAAGGTCCTCTTCTTTTACATCCAGAAAAGGGCAACAAAGCTGGTGAAAAGGTTGGAAGGCATGTCCTATGAGGAGCAGCTAAGCACTTTGGGCTTGTCTCGTTTACAGAAAAGGAGGCTGAGGGGTGACCTCTTTGCTCTCTACAGCTTTCTGTCAAGGGGAAGTGGAAAGGGAGGTGCTGAGCTCTTCTCGCTGCTATCCAGTGACATGACATGTGGGAATGGTTTAAAGCTGTGTCACAGGAAGTTCAGACTTGACGTTAGGAACCACTTCTTCACTGAGAGGGTTGTCAAACCCTGGAACCAGCTTCCTAGAGAGGTCATCAATGTCCCATGCTTGTCAAAGTTTAAGAGGCATTTGGACAATGCCCTTAATAACATGCTTTAACTTTTGGTCAGCCCTGAAGTGGTCAGGCAGTTGGACTAGATGATGGTTGTAGGTCCCTTCCACCTGAAATATTCTATTCTATTCTATTCTATTCTATTCTATTCTATTCTATTCTATTCTATTCTATTCTATTCTATTCTATTCTATTCTATTCTATTCTATTCTATTCTTCTTGTCCCACGTGTGGGGTTTGACACATACACCCTCAGCACCAGTTAGTGGTGCATGAGTGGATTTATATGCAGCATAGGTGCTGCAGGAATTTATATTAGACCTTGTTTTGAAGGATTCAAAAACTATGTATGGAGATGCAGTTGGATTCTTGACTGCACAGCCTTTCTTGTCTTGAAATGCCAGAATGAAGGAAGAAACCAATAAAAACTACCCAAGTTCATAAGGATTTAGTGGAAGAAGGATTAGCATCTGTTTGCAAATCCTGTATTCAGACCACAACTCTTTCTCCTGACTGATGTTCTCAGGTTCATTGAGGTATTTGCTACTGCCATTTGAAAGGCTGTATTTAGACTCACAAGTCATGCTTCACTCCAAAATTCTTTACAATGGAATTCACAATGAGTTTCTTGACTAAGGTCTAAAAAACTCTTGCATTTTTTATGGTCTGCCATATTTCTATATTACATTATCAGAATAAGCAAGGGTAAACTGTCAAGGTCTGAATCCCCTGACAGAGTGCAGTAATAAATTTACTGGAGCCACTGTAATTGCTTCTCCCCGAAATGCCAATGAATATGATGAATATGGTAAAGCTTCTCACCGACCTCTTACCATTTCCCAGAAAGATACATCATATGCAGATACTAATTTGTTAGTTGTCGTACAGTCAAAGGCATGCAAATAATGTACAAAGTGGATCTACGAAAGATTATTGACATGCAAATGATATGTTCTTTCAAGTCTAATGAGAATAAGAGAACATTCAGCTCTTTCCAGCTGTAGTGTAGAATAAGAGTTCATTACCTTTGAAAAAAATTTAAAAAAGGAATTTGGAAACGGGTTCTAAAAGTAAAAGTTAAAA
This sequence comes from Burhinus oedicnemus, assembly GCA_008921705.1. Lineage (NCBI taxonomy): Eukaryota > Metazoa > Chordata > Aves > Charadriiformes > Burhinidae > Burhinus > Burhinus oedicnemus. The sequence goes on from VFFE01007245.1 coordinate 112,427, forward strand.
TTTGCACGGCTAGCTGTTGGAGAACTTTTCTGCTGGAATGACCTTCCAATTTAAATGACATTTTTGAAAAACAATTTACAGCCGTATTGCTGAGGAAGGGAAGATGGCAGGTGCCTGACACCTCCCTGCAAAGGTCCCAGCTATTTACTGTCAGGAAGTGATGTGGACAAAAGTACTTGAAGGGTTTTTGCACTTTGGTGCCTTTGACATCTCAGCATGTTCTGCCTCTTCCTCAACTCCAGTCCAGAAGGGGGAGGACTCCAGCTCTCTCCTCTGCTTTCTGTACGACTGGTAGCATCTTTTTTCATCCTATCTGCCTGTACGGGAAAAAGCTCCTGCACACTTAACTAATTTGACCAAAGCTGGATGGGAAGTGTCTATTTTGTGCTTTTTGAGAGATGTGTTTTTGAAATTCCTTACCATTTTGTTTTGTGACGAGCTTCTTTCCTCAGCATAATCAGAAATACCACTGTATTCTGCTTTCTGTTTGTGTTTCCACATAGCCAAACCAAGTTTTTAAGCAGGAACTGATGATCCCGTATGTTCAAGTTTAAACTCCTCCAAGGGAATGACTAAAGGTAGGGTCTCAGCACTTACTGAAAAAGTGAAAAATCACTGCACCCCAAAGGCAAAGATACTAAAAATGGAAGCAACCGAAATCAGTAGTCACCTGAAAGTCTTACTGTCAATATTTCAGCTCAAATAGAAATATTTTTAGTGACCGTGTGGAAAAGGATGTTCCAGTTGATATAATGCACTCAGTTTTTCAAAAAGCTTTTGACAAGGTTGAAAGATTAAGAAGGGAACTAAGCTGTCACAGCATAAGAAGGAAGGTCACCTCAAGGATTAAGAATTTTTTAAAGACAGGAAATGGTAGGAAAAAATGGTCAGTTTTCACAATGGAGGAGGATTATCTGTGGATCCCCAGAGAGACCTGTGCTCAAAGTTGAGCTGCTCAACATCTTCTCAAACGGTCCAGAAAAAGAGATGAATAGTGAGATGATAGCATTCACTGAGATAAATTTTGAGGTGATAAAATGACTTGCAGTAGTCATATCTCAAACTGTCTGAGAAAAGCAAAAAAATTTCTGAAAATCTCAAGTGATGAGGTGATTGAATGAAACAATAGTTCAATGTCTCTAAATACAAAGGGGAAAGTAACTCTACCTAAACCAGTTTGATCTGTCAGTACATAGTGACAGGTTCTTGTATGGCTATTGAAACTCAGGAAATAAAATTTGAGCTCCCTGTATATAGTTTTATAATACGTAGGCTCAGTGCTTGACAGTAGTCAAAGGATGAGAGACCATTAAGAATCTGTGGGAAAGTGAGAGGTAACATGTTGCTATGTAAAGCCACAGAGCACTCACTTCTTATATATTGTCCTGTTCATTCCTGGATGTAATAAAAGTAGAAAAGATTCTGAGAAAGGTGACCGGAAGAGTGAAAGGAACTAGAAATCCCCGAGGAAATGTTGACAGGCTTAAAATAAACAAAGGCCAATATTTACAAGATGCATAATTAAACCATGAAGCTTGTAGCCACAGGATACAGAATGGAGGTTTATAAGCATAGTTAGTGTGAAATAATGACTACACAGATCACGAAGGAGTGTTCATAGAATCGTAGAATCAGGGAATGGTTTAGGTTGGAAGGAACCTTAAAGAGGTTCCAACCCCTTTGCCATGGGAAGGGACACCTTCCACTGGACCAGGATTCTCAAAGTCCCATCCAACCTGGCCTTGAACACTTCCAGGGATGGAGCATCCACAACTTCTCTGGGCAACCTGTTACAGTGCCTCACCACCCTCACAGTAAAGAATTTCTTCCTAATATCTAACCTAAATCTACTCTTCTTCAGTTTAAAACTGTTACCCATTGTCCTATCACTACACTCCCTGATAAAGAGTCCCTCCCCATCTTTCCTGTAAGCCCCCTTTAAGTACTGGAAATCTGCTACAAGATCTCCCTGGAGCTTTCTCTTCTCCAGGCTGAACAACCCCAACTCTCTCAGCCTGTCTTCATAGGAGAGGGGCTCCAGCCCTCTAATCATCTTCATGGGCCTCCTCTGGACTCACTCCAACAAGTCCATGTCCTTCTTATCTTGGGGGCTCCAGAGATGGACCGCAGTACTCCAGGTGGGGTGAGGTCTTGCCATAGCAAAGTAGAGCGACAGAATCACCTCCCTTGACCTGCTGGTCATGCTTCTTTTGATGCATCCCAGGATATAGTTGGCTTTTTGGGCTGCAAGCATACATTACCGGCTCATGTTGAGCTTCTCATCATCCAACTCCTCCAAGTCCTTCTCCTCAGGGCTGCTCTCAATCCATTCTCCACCTAGCTTGTGGGTGGTGTATTTGTGCTTGGGATGGCTGGGACCCATGTGCAGGACCTTGCGTTTGCCCTTGTTGAACTTCATGAGGTTGGCACAGGCCCACCTCTCAAGCCTGTTCAGGTTCCTCTGGATGGCATCCCTTCCCTTCAGCATGTTGACTGCTCCACAAAGCTTGGTATCATCAGCAAACTTGCTGAGGGTGCCCTCAATCCCACCATCCATGTCTCTGACAAAGATGTTAAATAGTACAGGTCCCAGTACCGACCCCTGGGGAACACCACTTGTCACTGCTCGCCACTTCGACATCGAGCCGTTGACTGCAACTCTTCAAGTGCAGCCATCCAGCCAATTCCTTACCCACCAAGTGGTCCATCCATCAAATCCATGTCTCTCCAATTTAGAGACAAAGATGTTGTGCAGGACAGTGTCACATGCTTTACACAAGTCCAGGTAGATGATGTCAATTGCTCTCTTCTTGTCCACCAAGTCTGTAACCCCGTCGTAGAAGCCCACCAGATTTGTCAGACATGATTTGCCTTCAGCGAAGCCATGTTGGCTGTTACCAATCACCTCCTTATTTTTGATGTGCCTTAGCAGAGTTTCCAGGAGGATCTGCTCCATGATCTTGCTGGGCACAGAGATGAGACTGACTGGCCTGTAGTTCCCCAGGTCTTCCTTTTTCCCTTTTTAAAAATGGGGGTTGTTTCCCCTTTTCCAGTCAGTGGGAACTTCACCAGACTGCCACGACTTCTCAAATATGATGGATAGTGTCTTGGCAACTTCATCTGCCAGTTCCCTCAGGACCTATGGATGCATCTCATCAGGTCCCACAAATCTGTGCACCTTCAGGTTCATTAGATGGTCTCGAACCTGATCTTGTCCTACAGTGGGTGGTTCTTCATTCTCCCAGGCCCTGCCTTTGCTATCAAAGGTACTTGCACGTTAGCCCCTAGGTCAGGATATCCTACAGTTGCTGGCTGAGACTGTATTAGGGAAGGATCACTATTTTCAGTATTTCTTATACAGAACAGGATCAATATTTCCTAGTAGGGCATGCAAAAATTGAATTTTCTCTCCCCCAGAATGCGGGGGAAGGGACTGGGCTAGGCTGCAGCGTGCAAGAGAACACCAGTCCCGGTCCTGCCTCCCTTGAGGGTTGGCAGTTGTGGAGGAGCAGTCACACAGAGCCCTCCGGAGTGGTGGGTACATTGTGACTCGCTGCATTTTGCTGGCCTATAAAATGTCCTGCTTGGTATTGAGCCACATCTTGGGCTAAATGGACTTCTGATTTGGCTTCATCTGGCCTTCTTTACACCTGCTGCTGTTGGCAATGGTATAAGAAATCTATCAGTGTCTTCATGCATCCTGTCCTCAAGTGATGGGCTTCTGAATTATATCCTCAGCTCTGTCACTGTTGGATCAAGTGACGGAGGTATGTCACTTTATGTGATTCTTCATGTGCTCACCCATAAGATGAGGATATCTTTACCCACTTTTGACTCTTGGTTCACCAATAATTTCAATGTCAATGAAGCTGAGCTATGTGTGGGAAGCTTCCAGGCCTCCTCAGGAAGCTAACGGAGGCTAGATATAACAGTAAAGCTCAGGCCTTTTAGGGAATAGGCAGTGTCTGATGTATGAGGTCCTGGAGCAAAGCACCTGTAGATCCGAGTGTGGGGGATTTCTTATTGCAAAGGCATTTTACCTTAAGTGACTCCGATCTTGACTCTAAGCCATGCTATATGCAGAATTTAAGAGTTATTTTGCACATCAAGCTGTTTACTCAAATTCCTTTGGCAAAAGCAAATGGCAAGTTCCTTTGAACGTAAAACAAGAATGCTAAAATCAGCATGAAAGATAGAAAATAGCACCACATTCACAAACAACAGTAGCCTGGAAATGCACTGCTGGAGTCTGTTTCTGTTCGGAACTGGACGGTGCTTTTGAAGTGGGTCTCCTGCTTGTCTCCATTTGCTGTGCCTTTGTTTGCAATGTCAAGAAACAGATTCCTAGAACCACCTGAAAAGACCCATTGCCATGCCCCAGTGTGCACAAGGAAATATAGAAGCAGTGAGACCATCTTGCAGCACAGGCAGTGGGGAGAACATTTATACTTGTGTTCATTCCTTGGACAAACTGAACAATATTTTGGATCCTCTTTCTCAATCAGAGAAAAGCTCTAGGTCAAAGAATACCACACAAAGTCTTTACAGCCAAGGAGAAAAACCTGGAAACTCAGTCAGGCTGACCAAAGTAAACTTTTTTTTTATGATTCAAGGACCTAGTGATAAATTTAAGGTCTGATATCTCAAGAACTAGCAAGTGCTGAAATAAATTCAGTATCTCGTATAAAAGGCAGATTCCTCTGTCTCTAACTATGTGTAGTAATTTGCTTTAATCTTATGATTCAGATATTATATCCAGCTTATTCTCAATAATAAAGTCTCTTCTACTTTAGTCCCAAGCTGATTTAAATGGTCATTTTTGCTAGCTGTCCTTGAATCCTCTACACTGAATCCAGAACTAATACAACGGGAAAGAAGAAAGAGTTTTTTTGTCTATAAAAAGAACATGAACTAGATCTAAGATTTTCAATGATGAGATATGAGGGTTGAGTTGACCCAAGGAAATTCATTTGACTGAATAACTACGATTTCCATGCCAAAGATTTCTCTACTATTAAGGAGCAAATATTAAACTAAGTAATCCCTTTGGAGCAGGCTTTAAAAAGCTTCCCTTAGTCATTAAACCCTTTCAATCCCTCATTAATTCTAGCGGTATAATCTGGTTTTGATTAACCAGGTTGTTAAGCATCCACTGTCAAACACTGATATGAGGGACAATTTGCTTTACAGATCACAGACATGTAATTGTGTGTCTCATCACAGCTGATAAAGTGTGAGAAATTACCTTCAGCCCCATAGGAATCACCCCAGCACAGTTAGACCAAAGTAATCTGACTACATGTTCACATCTATAAGGTACACGTTAACAGGTCGCAGGAGCCTTTGGCACTTCACTACCACTTTGAGAATGTTCAGGCTGAATCTCAAGATTTGTGGGAAGGAAACTGAAGAAGTTTAAGTAATTGATCTAAAATACTATAGACCTGTACTGGAGGCATAGTTGGAAAAGTGTTAAGAATGCTTGACAGTGACTGAATTTCATGCAAGGATCGCCAAATTGAGCTAAACTGTAAGCATAAGTTTAAACAGACATATATTTTTTTTTTGAATAATGAAAAAATAATTTTAGTGAGACGAATACAGCTTTTACTATAAACATAAGGGAGGGTGATTTTTTTTAAAGCATTTAAATATCTGAAGCTGTAACTAGGTACTGAGGATAAGCACACAGGAAGTTCTGAAAATGATGCAGGATATCAGAGTCTTTATATATTCAGAAGTCCAATACGAATTCTCAGGTTCGTGGAAATTAAAATAAAAAGAGTGAAAAAAATGGACTTGATTCCCTTAGAGAATTTTCACTGCAAAATGGAGTTCTGAGCAGGAAAAACAGACAGCTTGGATTTCTTTCATAGCTGATGTCATGCTGCACTTCATCTATACTTCATAGGTGACTGATAAATTTCTGTGGATGTTTTCCCTTTGAAAATTTTATACTGATGATGCACTTTCATTTAAATATGGAAGCATATTGGAACTTTATTATCAATCTCAGTGAAATCCTTAATTAAAAAGTCGGATGGCTGCCTGCCTGGTTGCAAAACCAGAAGAGCCAACACTAATTTATGTACACTGTAAACCAGGCACAATTATGCTGCCGGTAGACTTGCAGATGGTTAGCGCTGAGAGCACAAAAACAAAGGTCAAAGCATAGCAGCAGCTCACATCTTTCTAACCAAATGTTCACCAGTCTCCTCTTCTATACACATATTTTCTGTGAAGTCTCTGAGGAAAAAGATGCTTACGATTTGGAGCTGTGGAGCTTTTAAGTGCTTCTGTTCATATGATACATGCTATAACTTCAGAGGATTTTTCCCCAGACACTAAGGCTGTACTACACTGACTTGGTTATTATGATTTTCCTATGCTTCATGCTGGAAAATCTTCTGTCAAATAGGAGAAAAATCTCTTATTGGTTGAGATATCTCTGTACAGTCCCCTATATGAAAAAATTACCAGTATGTGCAGATCTGAACTCATCCAAGGGCAAACAATTAAGCTAACATCTAGACAAAGTAGAGGGCTGGTCCTGTACTATACCAGCTCCTTAAATGAAGGAACTTTTGACTCTTGAACCCTGGCCAATTCCCACCAAGTCAGGGCTTTTCTATAGAGGAGCTGTAGGGGTAGAGTTTCTTTAAATGAATGTGTGGCTCTCATGGAAGTTTTCTGTTAGAGATTCTGCTCTTTGGCAGGGTGTGGTTGTTGCTGTCTATAGGAAGGGCTTGTAAGGCAGAAGAGACCATCTCCAGTCTGTATAACTGACTTTATGTTAAAGGAAACAAGGAACACAAGCAACATCTCCAATGGTTGGGTTAGTGGGGAACATTATTTCCCTTCCTTCCCTGCTCCTTCTAATTTCAATAAGTTTTAAAACCAGCTCAGCTAATTCATAGTGATTCTGAAACCACTACAGTAAGAAGTTTTGAGGCCCAATGTACTCTGTGGTTCTCACAGTGTTTTGACTGGGACAGGTTTGATGCAGGAACAGTTTGTACAAAACCTAGCTCAGAGACATCCCGTTGATTATCAGATAGTTCCAGCACACGACTGTGCAGCCAACAGCAGCACTACTGCTGCTGACAATCTAGTTGATCATTTCTGCATTTTAAAGTGTAAAACATAAACTGCCACTCTCAGAATAAGATCTGTTTTCTAAATTATTTCATACCTTATGCCCTCATTAACTTACCTGTTGCTTTCCCAGTTTTCAGCTTCATTGAGCTTTTACTCTGCTTGGGTGTACCAGAAATAGAAGGAGATAGTTATACACTAAGTACTACTCAGGTGGTGTGAATGAGAACAATAAGCTTCAACACGCTACTCTATAACAGAAGAAATAACTTGTTCTTAAATAATTTACAATTAAGCAATGACTAACAGGACCTGTGTGCTGGTGGGTAGGGGAAAGGGTTGTGCCATGACTCCAATACTCCAATCATTTACTATCCATCTATCTGGTCTTTTGGGCCCAGAGATCTGGCACTCCAGCCTTCCCTCTCTGTCCAGCCCACTAACACAAGAGGCTGTTGGAAACAAGTCCTTTCTCAATCCAAGGCAATGGCTGGTTGGGCTCATGGCAAAGTTTCTTACCCTACAAAGGGAGTACATAATTAGGTTGCTGGATGGATGTCAGCTGCTATGATTAGTTTGCATTCACAAAAGCAATTATTACATCTTTGTGTGAAAAGCTGCTTTTCAATGAGCCCCACGCAGTGCATGGATGTTACGTCTGCATTAGCCCTGCAGGCAAATACTTCCGATTCCTATTACACCAGTGTTTCTCTCTATTCCTCTCTTCCACAAGTCCTTCTAAAGCGCACTTCTGACTGTGGCCTTCGTGGCAGTCCAGCTGAGATCCTAGCCATCGCGGTAATTTCTACCAGTGTCTTGTATCTTGTGTTGCAGATTTCACCTCCATGCAGAGGATGATATTGATAATGGTGTATTTTAATGGAAAGAGCCTGGCAGGTAAGTCAAAAGCTTAGCACTAACTGTCACCCTCTGAAAGTATGATTCATAAAGTTTATAAATTCATATAAACTTCTTAAAGTTCATAAATTTCAGTACTGTGTCCGCTTCTGGGCTGATCCATCCAAAAGAGACATGATCATACTGGAGAGAGCCCATCAAAGGGCCACAAAGATGATGAAGGGACTGGAGCATCTCTCCTATGAGGAAAGGCTGAGAGCTGGGACTGTTCAGCCTGGAGAAGAGAAAGTTCGAGGGGATCTTATCAACACGTTAAAATACCTGAAGGGAGGGTGTATAGCAGATGGAACCAGGCTCTTTTCAGTGGTGCCCAGTGACAGGACCAGAGGCAATGGGCACGGACTGAAACACAGGAGGTTTCCTCCGAACATCCGGAAACACTTTTTTACTGTGAGGCTGACTGACCACTGGCACAGGCTGCCCAGGGAAGTTGTGGAGTCTCCATCCTCGGAGATACTCAAAAGCCGCCTGGACATAGTCCTGGGCAACCAGCTCTAGGTGGTCCTGATTGAGCAGGTGGGTTGGACCAGATGACCTCCAGGTGTCCCTTCCAACCTCAACCATTCTGTGAGTCTGTGATCCTGTGATTTTGTTTAGGTGAAGTTACAGTTACAAACACAGTCTTGCTTTGACAGCTAACACCTGATATTTAGCAACTGTTCAGAAAAAGAATAATCCTCAGGCTACCCTACAGCTTTCTTTCACTATTCGTTAACCAGTAAGAAATGTATTTGCTAGCCACCAGCTTGCCCTTATGGGAATTATCATTTGAAATACGTGGCAGGAAAACATATTTGGCATGTCCAATACTGCTACCCATACTGGGTATATTCAGATATCCACACTGAGCATCTAAGACTGTAAGACAAAAGGCAGTTTTGAACCAAGCTTTGCAATTTTAGTGCATGTTGTTCTGCAATACAGCTGTAATTGTAAATGCAGTATTGCTTTACACTGTAACAGCGTAACAGATTCTCTTCTGCTTTTTGGGTTTTTTTGACCCAGCTGAATCAATTTCGATCTGGGAGGAACCGGAGTCCTTCTGTCTTGTGCACCAGCAGCAAAATTCTCTTGTTCTGATTGTGCAAATCCAAAACTTATATCCCATCGCCCCATTTTTAGAGCAAGGGGAAGATATTGTGGCAAATCCAAGGGCCTTTCTGAACCATGGTACCTCCTCTTTCTTCTCAGTACTGCTAGAATTTGTCATTAACCCCATCCATCTCCTGTCTATGGAAAGATGAATAGATCCATCCACTTCGTACTGCTTAAATTCACCCAGTCATCTAGTTAGAGGTGAAATATCACAATACACACACACACACGCACAGTGCTCTCTGAAGTTTTAATCTACTTAACCCAGTTACATAGTAAGAGATAATGCTGTACGTACAATTGCTGAGTCCGCAGTGGCAGAACGAGGCAAGTGGCAAATCAAAAAGCGGCACTTTTTCTTCTGCTGGAGGTAGGAGCCGCCTGCTGCAGATGCACCACGGCTTTGATCAGCTGTCATGTCTTTAACTGGGGGACACAATGCTGGTGCTATTCTTCCTTCTTCACTCTTCCTTTTTCTTGGAGGGGCTGTGGCTCTCTTTTATTCCTTTTGCTACCTTCTTTGTATTTTCAGTATACAGGGGATATTTCATATGTTGGCTGCATGTTTTTTGTCCTCTTCCTTATGTCTTCTTTTCTCAAGGTCGCATTACCTTAGCGATTGTTATGCTTTGAGGAACCCACAACAATTTATTGTCATTTAGACAATTATTCTGTCACCCAATGACCCCTCCCCACCTGGGAAGGGGAATCAGGGAAAAAACAAAGAAACCCAAGGGCTGAAATATAAACAGATTTAATAGAATAAGACTAAATAATGAGCATTAATAATACTAAAGAACCAATATTGATTCCGATACCAATATAAAATATACAAGGATTACACTCAGCCAATTCTATCCATAGGAAGCTGTGCACTGCCAACGGTGAACAGCAAATGTTGGACACTGCAAGCACTGTGGCTTTGGGAGGAAGGGCTCAGAGGTTCAGTGCTGCGGCAAGTTCTCAGGATCACCGCCATCAAGGAAGAGAAGAAACTCCTCAGCAAACTTTCTAATTTATGTTGAATGTGACGTTCATAGTGTGAAATAATCCTGTTGGCCAGCTTGGGTCAAGTGCCTGGTTCTTGCTCCTCCTCATCCCTGTACCTGGTGAGCTTGAAAACACTGAGACCTTGAAACCCACATACCATAGCTGGCTATAAAGTAAATATTTTCACAAATTCAGACACTAGAGTCTTCTGAAAGTGCAGTTTTCCCAAGCATTAGAAGAGAAATTAGTCCTGCATCGCTCAAACCAGGGCAGTGATCAGTAATTGATACTTTGTGATGTGTGTTTATGCTCTTGTGGGCCACTGGTATCATCTTGTGCTTGTACACTTTGTCCTGCTATGATCAACCTCTTCTTGTAATCTCCATGGCCCATACACACAGTGACAGTTTTACTGACTCTCAGAATATATCCCATTTTCAGACTGGATCCCAAGATTATGGCACCATGTGAAACAACTCTTTCTTGAAGTATGTTTTGGTACCTCCTACTAATTTTCCCACGAGACGTAACTAGCTCAATGCAGTTTTTTCTTCCCAAAACCGAGCACTATCTATTCACTAGAAACGAGATGAAAAAGAGAACTGAGTTGGAACAGGGAAAGATCTAATTGTATTATCCTTTGGTTTGATAACAGAGGTCAAATTTTATAGATTTCTGTTTAGGAAAAAATGAAATAATCTTCTATGACCAGGCAGTATGGGTGCCTGTTCTTCACAGCCTTCTGAAACTCTTGACAGGTTCATCCAAACTGGCTGTAGGTCTGAAAGGTGGATTGTCCCAACAGGATTTTCAGAAATAAGCAATGAAGAAAAAGAGGAAGGCCTTCAACATGTTCACCTCAGAAACATCAGAAAATCCCCACAGCAACCAGTAAAACTACAGGAAATTATTTTTTGGACCTGCTGCCAAAATCTACTGATTTCTATCACAAAAGTCGTTGTGGAGCCTTTTGTATTCATCCATCCCAAGGTCAGCAAAATTCATTCTTCCACACAAAAAAAAGGAAGCCGACTTCAAAGCAATCTAAACATAAATTGCCCATCTGACTGCTAAAAGTTACATTATTTGTTGCCTGTTTTCCTACTACGTCTACACAGATAAAACAGCATCAACTTTTGGGACCCCCAGGCCCTCCCCGGGCTGCAGGCTGGGGCTCTGCTCCAGCGGGGGCTCTGCAGGGCTGCAGGGGATCCCTGCTCCGGGCCTGCAGCACCTCCTGCCCTCCTCCTCCTCCTCCTGTGCCCTGGGGCTGCCTCTGCTGCTGCTGCCTCCTGGCCTTCCTCCTCCTGGGCCTGGGCCGCCTTGGGCCCTGCCTGAACCCTGTTTTCCCCCCGGCACCCCCAGCTTGGCTGAGGGGCTCAGCTGTGTCCTGCGGTGGGGCCCTTGGAGCCGGCTGGCACCGGCTGGGACCGGCTGTGTCCGGCACGGGGCAGCCCCGGCTGCTCCCCACAGGGGCCGCCCCACAGCTCCACTGCCAGTGTCTGGGCATGGGCACTCACTACAAACTCAAATGTAGAAGTTTTGACGTGCAATCCAGAAAATGATCCATATTCATCCTTATGGGCCTATAACTGTTTGGTGACATCAAGAGGTAAAACATAATACCATCTTTTTCATAGTTAGCCAGCAAGATTAGGAATTGATAGTGAATAGGGGTAGATTGCAAAATAAGCTGATGTTTTTATACTCCGTTTACCAGAGCCAATTAAGGAGACTTCAGGGCTGAGAGTCTTATATCATGGAATAATTTTTTCTGGAATTGGAAAAATCAAGTCAATGCACAAGATGGGAAAAGAAAAATCCAGGATGATACTACAATATTATGCCCAAGTTCAAGTTGGGTTTAAGTCTTTGTGATACATTTTCTTTTCAGCTCTCAGTATACGCAGCATTGATATGAAACTTCTTTTGTCCTATATCCATTTCAACTCACAACCGAAGAAAATGCATCAGTTCAACCCATCAGCCTAAGTTGATGGATATATTCTGCTTCTCTTCAGTATATTTTAAGATGGACTATTTATCTTTATCTTAGATTAAACATCTGTGGAGAGTCATAAAGCACTTCAGAGTGGGTAAAAATCCCAGAATTCAATAGCAATGTTTTCTTTCTGACTAACTGCTGAGTTTTTTGCATGATGTTTTCCACAGTTAGGGAAACAGCACTTCCAAAGACTGTATCATGAACTTGCTATGTGCTGAGGGATATTATGGGCACTATCTGAACATAGATTGCTATTAAAACAACTTATTTTAAGTGGAGTTTTAGTGGTTCAGTTATAAGTGCAGCTTATTAATTTTCTATCTTAAGGATGAAAACAAGATGTAACCACAAAATATTCTTTGATTCTTCCTGAGTTTAATTTGCTTGCTCTATCCCATTTGGCTAGAAGCAAAAGCTGATTTGAATCAGAAGCATTTTCTTTCTGCAGGACCAAACAAAGTCTTCCTTTACAGAGAAACAGTTTCAAATTCATTAGCACGGTAAGGTAGGTCACTCAACTGGTTTTTGCTTGGAGTGTCTCTTTGTTTTTTGAAATAAAGGTGGCCTTAAAATTGGTATCTTTTTTTACTATAGAATTGAATGCTAATTGCCAAACTAAGAGACCAAAAGAGATGTTCAAGCACACCTATATCCTTACATCAGCTGTTTTGTAGACCACAGAGCTAATGAGGCTTGGTTTCCTATGGTTTTATGTTGTATGTCCCCTACATATTCTTCATTTCAAGAGCCATCCAACCCAGAAATAATTTTTGCAACCCTCACTCTGCAAAATTCCACTGTCTTCTCGATATCTACCTTTTGCTTCCATAGTAACTCAAGGTCCAACCATATTTGCTAAATACTTCCCATGCTCTCCTCAGCTTTCCCCAGGTTCCCAGAGCTCTACCATCATGACTCCTACTTTCTTTAACTACCACCTAGGCAAGAATGCTAACATGCACAAGGAGCTGAGTTACCGACACGTTGATTAGCTGCATGAGTACTGCTAGAATAGGTAACAGCTGAGTACTCTCTTCCAAACAGCAGTTGCAAGAGAATCCCTTTATCCTACTCAGTGATGTTTTTCATTAAATTTAGAGGAGATGACTATTTCTTTGACCTTTCTCTTCTGTCAAATAGGGTGAAAATAACAGAAATGGCATTCAAAAGCAGAGCTAAGAATGACATGAGCCTTGTTTTCTCAGAAAACCAGAAAAAAAAAAGAAAAACGGAAGAAATTTTATCTTGCTGAATTGCAATAATTTTCTAATGTAACCCAGTATACTTTTGTTCTTTCATGTTGTCCTGTTTCACTCATGGGGCAATCCAGAAGCTGTGGGGAAAAAATATGATAATGGAGTCTTTGGTTGCTAAAAAAGGGCTAGAGGGTAGGGAAAGAGCAGCTCATCCCATTACAGTTGCTCAACCTTATTTCATTCAACAGCTAAAAATTAGGCTTGGTATTTTTAGAGGATCCTGAAAAAGATGGAACAGTTTAGAGTAGCTGCATGAAGAGGAATAAGAACAGTCTGGCTGATTTCTCCCAGCTTCCCTGTGGTGCCACATCTGAGATACTGTGTTCAGCATTATTCTCTCCCAGAATCTTCAAGAAGTGGCATTGTTATGCCAGCTCCAGAATCCAGGAGCTCTGCATTACGCTGGAAAATTCACTGATGTATGGTAGGTTACAGCAAAGTCTCTCACTCCCAGAACATATTGTTTTCTTTTACTGTTGTCCTTCATGAAAACGAAAACACTGGAGGAATACAAAGAGATTTTTGCTATCTTCAGTTTAGTCAGGATAATAATAATCTTGTTACAAATGCTTTCTTCCTTCTCTCTTTTTCTACAGTAATATGCCATCTTTCAAGCTAGACAGTAAATTTTTTGAAGAAACAACGTCTGACTTATATGACTCCTGTTCTGATTTGAGACTTACTATGTAAACAACCTACAAAAAAATAACTTATATAGCAATATACTAACAGAAAACACAGCAGAAAACACAAGCATAACAAATTTATAAGAACTATAATAATATTTCCAGCTTCAGCTAAATTATTCTTACTTTACACATAGCATCATGAAAACAACTCAAGCATAAACAACACAAATACCGAGACTATTTAAGAATGTTTCAAATTAAGGGAGGAACATCTTCATTATTTTCAAAATCAACATGACTCTTCTTAGTCTCTGTAGTCTTCTCTGGTTGTAGCCTAATAGGTCCCTGTCCAACTCGTTCCTTTTCTTGGATTATCTTTGTCACATCAGGGAATGAATATTTAGTGGGATCCACTTCTAATTTCTCAACTCGTACGCTCCTAAAACAGGAGGAAAACAAATGGGAAAAAAACTTAATTTCAGTGTCAAATATAACAGAATTAATTTTGGTGCCTGTTTACAAACCTGTTAAGTGTAAGAGTTGTTATTGAGTCCAATTAAATCAAGTTTAAGAGTTCTTCTTACTTGAAATTTGGTTGTTACAAAAAACCACATTGTAAACAGAGAAAAGTACTATAAAAACTCTAAAATTTTGTACAAAAGAATCCTCAGCCTAAACACATCAAAAGTTATTTTTTTGACATCTATAATTTGTTTTATATCAGAACATGGTGACTCCTGGTATCTCATTACAAATGGTTGGCTTTTGATGTAAGACAGGGTGTTTTTTAGTATAATTGTTTTTTCACTCTTTTTTCTTTTTGTTTGTTTTTAGCACAGTTCCTTCACAGTAGACGTCTATTAAATTCTATGTGACAGACTCGTCTTTGGAAAGCAGAAATACTTTTATTTAGAGAGAAAATGTAATTGTACTAATTTGCTTTTATCAGCTAATTCTTATGTTTTGTCATTATGGATCCTCACCATGTTTGTATTATGAAAAAAAGGTCAAAGTTACAACAGAATTTCCAGAGCCTATTACTATTAAAGATATTCTTTAGGACACTTAGAAAGGTGTACAGTCCATTCATTAAGGCAACCTATCCACATCACATAATGATCAAAGATTTGAAATATCCTTATACTTTCTGTCCTGCAGCTTTAACGACACTGTTCTTTTCTGATAAAGGAGTTCAAATGGAAAAATCCAGCTTGTTTTCAAGTAATTTGTAACTGTTTACAGGGAAAATGGCAAAATGGAAATTTAATTGTACAGTCATGTTCTAATTTCTGCAAATTCCAGCACAATTTGTACATCTTCATACTAATTTTTATTTTATACCAAGCGGTACTTTGGGTCAAAGTTCCAAGCTCAGCATTACAAAAGACAGCGCATGACTCTTCAAAGATGTGAGAAAACTAGACATTTACCCAGGAGATCAGAAAGGCTCATTAGAACTAGAACAAACCAAAAAGTAGCAAAGTCACTGGATGAAAGAATGCATTGCTTTGATGACAATACAGGTAACGAAAATACATAAATAAAGGATATTAAAAGATTTTTAACTGAAAATACACCACCTTTAGTTGTTAAAACAAAGAGAGAGCATTTCCAAGCAGCTTCCAAATTCTACGAGTGATTCTCCATCAAGGCTCCGTGAGATCTAAACAGACATCCCGGCCCCCATCTGTGTGCAGGATCTCTGTCGCAGTGGAGGAGAGATGCCGAGGTATTCGTGGGAGTTTTCCTTCTTTCCTCCTATGCTATGCCGAGGAAAGCATCACTAACAGAAGAGGTAGTAATCAGCCTAGCCATCTCTTTCAGCCTTTTGTCACTAGATTTTTCTTGGGTTACGGGAATTATTTGCTCATTTTGCTGAGCGGAAAATGACCAGAGAAGCACCCTGCTTTAATAATCTGGATAACCTTTTCCAAAAAGTGACACAAACAAACAAAAACTACTCAGAGGAGAATTTTAAGGGTAATGAAGACAGATGCAAGAAAACTCTTATTTCTTTACCCAAAATGTTCTTCACCCTATAAGGCTAGATTTTTTTTCTTATACTACACAGTTATTTAAAATAAAAGTGGATTCACTTTGTGGCAATAGTTTAGAAAATACTCATCCTTGAGGTAAAAGACATTTTTGTTTCCTGTGTAATTTATGAAATGTGCTGTGACCTGGAATCACTTTATCAGTAGCTGTTGGGGAGATGCCAAAGAGAGCACACCATGTCCAGAATTTTAATCTAATCACTCATCTGAAGCATCTCAGAAAAAGCTAAAAAAGCATAAATATGAAAATTAATTAGCCTCAGCCTGTGCTTCCCTCACACAGTAGAAAAGATTTTCCTTGATTTGAAGTATTTTAATAAGTAGTGGTATTTTACATTTGTTCAGCAGCTCTAAAATTGTACAAATTGCTAGTCATGAAAATACAATAAACTCTATGGACTTTGAATAGCTTATTGCTTAGCAGAAGAATAAACTTCAATACACCAGAAATTAATTAACAGCGAGCGTCACAAGTAACAGTCCACAACAACAAGCTGTGAAAGGATTATACGCATCAGTCATTCCCAAAATTTAACCAGCACGTTATCTAGAAGTATCTATTAGCAACAGACAATAAGAAAGACTGAAAATCAAGCATGGCTGACTTTTTTCTAGAAAGGAAGTGGATTTTTATGTACTTATATGCATACGATCAAATATTCTATACTTGTTTAGTGAAGCTTCTCAACTACCATGACACAAGTATATGGCTGACAACAAGACTCGGTTACGCTGAAGTCAGTGCAGCTACAACACACACATCTGCTGAGAATCCGCTTCCCTCATCACGTAATCTATGCAAAAAAAGGCTGGGTATTGATGATGTCAAGACTAGCCACCTGAAATTTTTAGGAAGAAAGAATGAGTTTTAGGTCATCTAAACATTTTTTCCATGTAATTCTACCTAGCAGAATAAAAATAATCTTGTTGCTGAAGCTCTTCCATGACCAACGGTAAGACAAGAGTGATGGAAACAGTAATACCTCTTGCAGGACCAGCTACAGCATATGTCTGGAAATCTCAATGTTTGCAAATGATTTCAATTTCAGGTTTAAAAAAAAAATGAAGTTCACAGTTTTTGGCACTGCTACTTGCTGCTGAGTGTTCTCTACTGAAGAGAAAATTATGGTCTAAAGATTAGAGCATCATATAAACTAAATAATACTGAATTAAATCCTTTCTTTTTTTCCTGGCATTTTTTCCCTTAGAAAAGCTATTTCTATCTGCACATAGCTCAACAATGCTTTTAAAAAAGAAAATTAAAAGACTTCACAAAGTCCTTCCATTTTGCATAACTATAGCAGCCTGCTGAACAATCTGGTGTGTGACAGAGTACATAGCTGATAATTCAATTTTTTTTATAATTTACACTTTTGTTCACACAGTTCTTAATCCCCATATTTGATATTTTAATGATTTGACAGTTACATTCCCCTGTTTCAACTTCTGAATTTCAGTAAAATTTAGATTGCTAAAGATTTCTCATATGTTTCATCCAGAATATATGGGTTTTGACATTTGATTGAAAGTTTCCTTTCTGGCACCAGGATTTTCAAAGATATTCACAAGTCACAACCAACAGCTTTGGAGAGGCACTTTTTCCAGTCTTTTAACACTGTGAATGAAACAGCACAAAAGTTATTATCATCTTAGCAAAAGTATTAATAAATCCTTTTCTTCAATAAAAAATGAAGTGATTTCAGTATATTGAATTTTAATTTATTTGAGAGCTTTGAGAAAGGCAAATCTTTATTTATGTGTGTTAAAAACTGATGGTGAATGTCTGACACTTGCCATACTCTGGTTTCAACTTTTGGAAATACAGGCTTAGAAAAATCTACTACGTAATCTAAGCAAATAATCATGGTTTTATAAATACTTGGAATGTCAATACTTCTTTCACTGCATAAGAGGCCTTTCAAATCTCTCGGTATAGGTGTAATCTGAAATGAAGCTGTAACTGGAGTCTTCAGAATCAGTGGATCATTGGGAAGACATGAATAAACAATGGCTGGCAGAAACAAATGCATCTTTCAAGGATTAAAGCGCAATCAAGAAGAACTAATAAATCACCAGTAAAAAGTTCTGATAAATAAAAGGCTGATGATATCTAGGTCACTCTGTTCTAAAAGACAAATACATGTCACAAATAGGATTCATCAGATTAAGGACATATATAATACTAGCATCCAAGTTTCTAAAAGTTAGACAGAAAATCATAGTCACTATGACAATTTCAACTTCACTGTTCTGCCCCTTGCCTTCTTTTGCACAATCACTTCAAGATACCAAATTTCAAAATGACCTTGTCTGTCAGCAAGAAATATGCTCCAACACCTGCAATATGCAAATTGATCCTGAATTTCTAGGTCTGGCTATAATACCATCTTATCTTCACTCCTTGATTAACTCAGAAATACAAAAAGCACTGTTAAATTTGTCAGTCAATGTCGAGTCCCTAAAGTTTAAACATTAGGCAAGCTTACACTGAAAACACACTTTATTCTAACAAGGTGTTAAGACTTTGTTTACAAAGTTTAAAAAGAGACTTTAAAGTATGTCTCTGTCCTCAGTCTTTTGTTTTTGTCACATATGAACAGCTGGAGACGACTTTAGATTGTAGTGCTCAAGAGTTAACTGAACACTGTTCTTGAGAATGCTGCTCTCCAGAAGGGCACGTTGCCGAAGTCTTCTCACCCTTGTTACAGATACGGATTACCAGGCGCCCGTGTGTGCAAATTAATTTTCAAATCACTTCTTAGGCACTCCACCTTTTGTTCGCCTCATTAGCCAAATGATAGAGATGTATACCCTCTATTTTGATTAGCTCCAGGCCCCCATGAGAGTGCAAATAAACCTATACTTTAAGATTAACTTGAGTGAAAAGCCTTTTCAGTATGTTGCTTAGTCATACCTGATGCCACTTTCTGTTTAAGAAGTCAACTGAATTACAATTCCTATGGTTCCTCTTTTCCCAGATAATGCAACTTGCATTGTAAAAATTCTCTCAGGGTCTTCATGACCCCTATCAAACTATGTATCCTGAAAATATTTTCTGCAAAATATATTTGCAGGAAAAAAACCCATATCTCTGCAAAAATATTTCTGCAAATCTGTTCAGTTCTCAAGATTTACAATCTACTCCCAGGTATTTATAGAAGGCAAACATGACATCTCAACAGAACTCACAACTGATTTGCCATTTGTGATCTTTCCACACATTTATTTATCTTTCGTTCAGGCCACACTTCAGATGCACTTAGCTTTCTTCAAGTTAAAATATTTGTGCTTGGTTTAGGCACAGAAGTGAAAGTGAATTCAGGTTTTGAAAGGTCACATAAATCCTCTTGCAGTTCTTTCAGGTTAGTTTGTCCACAGGTCCATTCAATTTCTGACCCCATCTTACCTCACATTCCTAGTCTTTATGAAATTATTAATTTTGTTCTACTGTATTTCTCTTTGGAACATGACATTCTCTTCTTTCCAACTTGTCACACCTCTATCCCTCTCTGTAAACTGTAGAAATGTAAGACTGGGAGAGATCCTCAGCCATTAAGTCTGTGGAAAGGAAGGGAGTATTCCCACACTTCACAAGGATTCTTTCAAGGATTCAAATTAGGACTTCTCACTCCCAAAGAAAGATTCTTACCCTTACATTTACAAATTTCTCCCACAAATTTGTTCTTTGCACCTTCTCCACCAAAATGAACCAAGCTAAATCAGAGTCACCTGGTAAATCAGAGCTTCACAGTATGTCTCATCTTCAGCAAAACTGTTTCATCCCAAGTGAGAAAACTGTACAATTTTTTAAATAATCAGTGTTTTTTTCTTTGCTTCTTAATAAATGGAAAAAAGCTCAACTAAAAATAAAAAGTTCTCCAAGGAAAGTAAATTAATGCTTGTTCATCACTGTGAAACTGTAAACCATAAAGAAGTTCTATTACTGAGTCTTATGATGACATGTTTGCTAGAAAAAGGTTGGAATTAAAATCCAATACAATGATTAAAAAAACCCAAATTTTCTTGGCCTCAAGTTCAACATAATGTATGGGCATTTTTATATATTTGATGTCTCTCCCAACTAGTGAAATTCAGCTGAAACTGGATAACCTGTTCAAAAGCATTTATGGGTGTACCAGCAGACCGTGGTGGACATTCCAGCAGCATATGTTTTTCTTTTGTTTTCCCCTTAGGAATCTGAATGAAAATAAAATAAAATACAAAAAAAAACCCAAAAAACAAAACCAAAACACCAACCCCAAAAAAGCCATAAATTACATACTGCCAGTAAGAACTGATTTCAGTAGAATGTAAGTCAGATTTCTAACCTAATGCATTACACAGTATTTTCTATAGCACCTGCTAGCTTAGTCAAGCAGTGCAATGTTACTTAGCTAAGAGAAAGACACTTACAGCGGTCAGATTTGCAATGCTTGAACTACTCAAATAGAAATCACCTCTACCTTACATCCCTTACTTCATTACAAAGCACGTGCATAGACTAGAACTTGCTGATTTGTTTTTAATTCTGCTTTGTGAAGAACCCTAGAAACTGCTGTTCCATTCCTTTGCCTGTATTCTCTGGCTGTGTTTCTCAACCTCTCTATATAAAGATCCACAGTAAAAAAAAAAAAACAAAACAACAAAGAAAAAGGTATCTCTAATGTATTCCTGTGTATCTTTCTTTATTGGAGGAATTAAACTGTGTGCATATTTACATTTAGAGACATTTTGGGTTTTATTTCATTTTGTTTTCTCTTCCGACATGTTAAAGGAAAAACAGTCTAAAGCCAAAGGTATGAGACCAGGATTAGTGACTTCATGTAACTGTTACTCTTAACATTTCCAGTATGACTTCAGAAAATTTAAGTCCCTACCTACATCTGAATTTCACCTATGCAACTGATGAACTCAACTTCTGTATCTCACAGATGAATTGCTAGGCCACTTACAGTAAAGACTGGCATGCTCAGCAGCTATATTAAGAGAGGCTTTTTAAGTATAATAAATCAGTCAAATTCCTCCCATAGAAATTTGTCTCTTTGACAGTTTGACAAACATTTTTGTATGCAGTCACAGAAGAAATCTTTCCTATGTGGCAGAAGTAATGATAGTATCATCATGTAGTCTAGCTAACAAGAGTTAAAGAAATTTAAAGCATTACATTATAGTTTAGCAGATTATATGTCTGACAGCATTTAGCTAAGACATCTGTAGCTGTCAAGTGTAATCACTGTAATGAATGTTCTTCTGTAATCTAAGAGACAACTATTCAGCAAATTTGTAACATCTGGCTGGTCAGCAACTTTTCAACTAAAGAGGTCAAAACTTACTATTTTTAGTAAGAGCTGCAATTCAAAAGATTTTTTTCTGACTTCTCATTTTGTGATAAATAATCCTGTAATATTTTAACAGTAAAATTTGTATTTTTCCTTCAAAATCTGCAGTAAGCATATCCATAATTACTTAAAAATGCATTGAAATCAAACACAAATTCTTGGAGTTTCGCTATGCCATGGAGTACCTTTAGTTCATCAGCCAGCAGGAAAGGGGAACATTATTACTTCCATTACGTCCATGTTCCCATTATTATTTCTATTTAAACATATATTGTGTAGCCAAGACTAAAGGCGCACAGAGAGTTCTAAGGAAATGTATATTCCTAATCCACAAGTTGCCAACTCTTTTGCTTTTTGGCAGAATTCATTTGGAAGAGAGATAACGTCAGTTGTCTAATGAAGGAAGATCTATTTTTCTCCTGAAAAAAAAGCTAAGACATTTCTTTTAACTGATTTCTTTTAATGTGTCTAAACCTTCAGCTGTACTTCTGTGGGAAAGAGCCATTCCTTTTGCAAAGTAGAATTATAGAATAGAATCCTAGAACAGTTTGGATTGGAAAGAAATTTTAAAGGTCATCCAAGCCACCTGCAATGAGCAGGGACATCTTCAACTAGATCAAGTTGCTGAGACCCCTGTCCAACCTGACCTGGAATCTTTACAGGGATGGGGCATCCACCACCTCTCTGGGCAACCTGTGCCAGTGTTTCACCACCCTCAGTATAAAACAATTTCTTCCTTATATCTCATCTAAATCCACCTTCTTTTAGTTTAGAACTATTACCCCTTGTCCTATTGCAACAAACCCCACTAAAAATTCTTTCCCTGTGTTTCTTAGAATCATAGAAATGTAGAATGGTTAAGGTTGGAAGGAACCTTAAAGATCATCTAGTTCCAACTCCCCTGCCATGGGCAAGGACACCTCCCACTAGACCACATTGCTCAAAGCCCCATCCAACCTGGCCTTGAACACTTCCAGGGATGGGGCCTCCACAACTCCTCTGGGCAACGTGTTTCAGTGCCTCACTCTTAATCTCCCTTTAAGTACGGAAAGGCAGCTATAAGGTCTCCCTGGAGCCCTCTCTTCTCCAGACTGAACAACCCCAACTCTCTCAGCCTGTCCGCATAGCAGAGGCGTTCCAGCCCTCTGATCTTTTTTGCAGCCCTCCTCTGGACCTGCTCCAACAGGTCCATGTCTTTCCTGTGCTGAGGGCTCCAGAGCTGGATGCAGTACTCCAGGTGGGGTCTCAGCAGAGTGAAGTAGAGGGGCAGACCCCCTCCCTTGACCTGTTGGCCTCAATTCTTGTGATGCAGCCCCGGATACAGTTGGCCTTCTGGACTGCAAGTGCACTTTGCTGGCTCATGTCCAGCTTTTCATCCACCAGTGTCCTCAAGTCCTTTTTGGCAGGGCTGCTCTCAATCACTTCATCCCTCAGCCTGTATTGATACTAGGGGTTGCCCTGACCCAAGTGCAGCACCTTGCACTTGGCCTTGTTAAACCTCATGAGGTTCATAAGGGTCCACTTCTCGAGCCTGCCCAGGTCCCTCTGGATGGCATCCCATCCCTCAGGTGTGTCAACCGCACCACTCAGCTTGGTGTCATCTGCAAACTTGCTGAGGGTGCACTCGATCTCACTGTCTGTGTCACTGATGAAGATATTAAACAGTACTCGTCCCAATATGGACCCCTGAGGGACATCACTTGTCACTGGTCTCCATCCAGACATTGAGCCGTTGACCACTATCCTCTGGATGCCACCATCCAACCAATTCCTCATCCACCAAACAGTCCACCCATGAAATCTGTACCTCTCCAATTTAGAGAAAAGGGTGTTGTGGGGGACTGTGTCAAAGGCCTTGCAGAAGTCCAGGGAGATGACATTGGTAGCTCTTCCCTTGTTCATTGATGTAGTCACTCCAACATAGGAGGCCACTAGGCTGATCAGGCAAGACTTGCCCTTGGTGAAGCCATGCTGGCTGTCTCAAATCACCTCTCTGTCCTCCATGTGCCCTAGCATGGCTTCTAGGAGGATCTGTTCCACGATCTTCCCAGGCCCAGAGGTGAGGCTGACAGGTCAGTAATTCCCAGGGTCCTCCTTTCTACTCTTTTAAAAAATGGGTGCAATGTTTCCCTTTTTCAAGTCACTGGGGACTTTACCTGACTTTTCAAATATCACAGAGAGTAAGTATCCGTCATTTGGTTTGGAGCTTTTAAAAATACTTGAAACACTCAGTAATCAAGATGGTGCACTGTTGTAATGAGTGCTGCCTAAGGAAAGGGTGTAGTGCTTGTGGCTCATTAGGAATCTCAACAAATACTTGCAGTCCCTCTATCATCTTCTCATCATGCAGGTCCTTCAAGAAAATAAGGCATGACTGATCTTTATTAAAAATAAGAAATAAAAAGCAGAATTAATGACAACTGAGTCTTGCAGAGCTATTTTGTCAGTGTGTCATGGTTTGGGCTGGGCTGGCCACTAAAACGAACAACAGATGCTCTCTTTTACTTCTCTCTCATTCAGAGAAGGCAGAGCATCTCCCTTCAGGGAGAGAAGGATGAGAGAGAAAAGAGACTTGTGAGTTTAAGAAGAAACTAAACTACTTTAATGAAAATATTAATAATAAAAAGAAAATAATGAAATATATACAATATATACAAAAATTGAGCTCCCAGGATGATGATCATGTCACCAGCAAGCACTGGGGAAATCCCAGACTGGACATAGAGACAGATGGGAACTGGATTCCAGAACACATGGATCAGGATCAAAGGCAGATGAACAGACAGAGTCCTCCTCAGACGCCAGCCATTGAAGAAAGAGGGCTGACCCTTTGGTCCCTCAGCTTTCATACTGAGCATGAGGCAGATGGGATGGAATACCCTGTTGGTCAGTTTTGGGTCACCTGTCCTGTCCACTCCTCCCCGCAGGTGTGACCCCTCTATGCTTTTCCGCTTCCCACCCTCCAACAGGGCAAATAACAAAATTGGCTGCCTTATCACTCTGGAAATGGATACTGTCAGAAAAATAAGCTGTTAATTTCAGAGAGTTCAGTTAATTAGAAGCGGTTTAGCTGCAAAGTAAAATTACTGAACAGAAAATCAGTTCTGTTTTACCTTAAACCAGGACACCAGTGTCCTAAATATTGAGACCAAGAAGAATACCCATGATCCATAATGCTATTTTTTACTAACTGCTTAGCTTTTCTATCAACATGCACCCCAATGAAATCAAACAAGGAAACAAGTGTAACACTTCAAATATAAACAGATAAACGGCTTAAACTTTGTTGTTACTGTATCTTATTCTGGTATTAATATAATTGCCTATAGCAAGAGGAAAAGGAAAGATTAAAAGATACGTCATAGTATTTGTACTTAGGCCAAGTGTCCATCAACCCCAGTGTCTATCTACAGCAACAGCTATTAACACTTGCTAAGAGTAAAAGCAAAAAATAGTGCATCACTGGTATTTCCTTGCTTCTGGCAGTCATTACCTGCAAGATTTCAAGAGCTGGAGCTTACGTGACATTTAATAGGATAGATCTATGTTATAAAATGTTGCAGAATTGCTTTTTAAACCTAGTTATTAGTGCAGTAGCTCAACCTGCATAACAGTGACCAAATATATTCCTGAGAGAGATTTAAAATCATTGCTTTCTAAATAGTTTTCAGACCTGAGTTACATAGCAAGCAGCTCTGCAGAGGCAATTCTCAGTAGGTGATTTAGTTTTAGTGTATACCAGTTTAATAATCTGAATAAGCTGCTGGAAAAAAAACTGATTGGCAGAAATAAGTGCTTTTTTGGCTCTGCTATTGGAGCTGATCACTTTATATACAGCACCAGACAGGCCCATTAGTCTAAAGCTTTCAGACATAGTTTTACTGCATACAAATCGATATTTTCATACTTTCAACAATAACACAATAAGAAGCATATATTCTGGCATGTGAATAACACACGGACAAAAAACTAATTCAAAAGAAAAAAAGGAATTACCTTCTTGGATTTTTTTGCAGTGTATTGCAGTCAGAATGTTTAACTGACGTTGATACTTTTTGCTTAGCCAGGATTATTTCTTTAACCTAAAATAGAAACAGAAGAATAAGTCTCATGGTAGTTGATGTTTATGCTCACAAGCATTTAAATAATCTCTCAAAAATAGAGAGAAATTAAGACTGTCTGAATAAATTTTCTCTTGTGACATTTACTCTTTCTGTTAGATATTAGCACTCATCACTCAGCATGAAACACATGCATAAGGCAATTTTAACCAAATTATCTGAATGGAATGATATTAAAATATATACATGGGTATATGTATATATTTAAATACTTAAATATTTTATAAATATATAAATATATATTTATTTAAGTATATTCTGTCTAGTTTAGCACTATGTTAATAATGTATATTACTGATTTTCTCCATAACTAACTGGTTTACCATGTGCCTCCCACTTGCATTTCAGTTCCAGTGTCCATGTGCTAGTTCAGACACTTTTATTAAAGAATCTGCTGCAGTCTGGGCTTCTTCTCACTCTTTATAAAAGGGACGAATGGCCACAAACTCCCTCAGCTCCTTTCTTAAAACAGAAGCTCAAGTTCAAAGTCCAAGTGAATTCCTCTTCTCAAAGAAAACATGTCCATCACTATTTTTTGGCAGATGTGTGTTATTGGCAAAAGTGTATCTCATGGCAAAAGGGTATCTCTTTTCCTTCTTAACAACATCATGGCAGAGGGACCCCTTAAGCATTTGAAAGGAAGGAGAAGAACAGGAATTGTACCAAATGCTTAATTTTATTAACTATTTCCTAGTACAACTGATTTGAAAGTAGTCTGTTCCAGACCACCAGTAAACTTAAAGTCTCCTTTCTAAAACGCGCACGAAATAAAACAGATCCTGTAGCTTCTGTCATATATTTCTGAAATTCATTGTGAAGGGGCTGATCCCCTCTGATTCTCTATATATTCTGGTGAAGGAAAGTTTGGTTCTTTGGGCCTTCCCTCTCTTCTCAGGAGGCCCACTAGTGTTCTTATAACAATAGTTCATTCCTTTGAACCCCTTGGGACTAATGTTCCTTACTTTGCCCTCAGAGCAAATCATCAAGGATGGGGAGGAAATTTGCTGATTCTGCAATCAACAGTAAAGGCTTCCTTGACAAGAAGTGATCCTGGAACTTGGGGAAGGGATAGGATTTGCCTTCTAGAACATTTATTATTAATTATCAAGTATTGTTTGACCTAAAAGCTCTTTTGCTCAAAAGATGCACTCCTACCTCTGTTCAAGACAAAAATTTAAGTGATACTCTCTAATTTTTCTTGGTTTTGAAACACAACTTCATATGCAACAATGGTATGTGAGCTTCATCAAGCCACTAGCTGACTGTCCATCTCTTAGTGACATTGATCAAGTGAGGATAACTGTTCTGGAAAACAGACCTGCCATAGCTTCAACTGTAGCCAAATATAAAATTTTGGGCTCACTAGGAAGATAACTATATGAAATTGAAAGCCTGTGATACACAGGAAGATGAACTAAATGAATATAATGAAGCTTTCTGAAAGTGATTCTGTGAAACTAATGCTAATATTTGCATTAATCAGAAAACAGAAAGGAATGCTCTTTTAAGATTATTATCAGAGAATTCTAGAAATGGATGTGTTACACAGAATCTGGAATATATTTGAGAAAACAGAATGAATATGTGAAAACAATATTTTTAAGCTGTCATCTTTTCAGTCCACTTTTTTCCTACAGTGGCTTTCTTCTACAACAGGAATTCCACTGAGTAACAATTTCCCTGAAACACATTCATTCTGAAGGATGAATAGATTTCTAGGGTTCCACAGCTATATGTCTCCACATGCCTTTGATGGTAATGAAATATTACTGCATTTACCATACCTAGATAAGTGAGAACTATATAATGAAATTCTATCAAATAACCTTTATACTGACATGCATAATATATAACACTCCTATTTTTAAATTCATTAAGGAATCTAACTCTCATTGATCTTTAAATTTCTAAATGCTTTTGAGGGCCTAGGCAATAAAAAGCTGTCAGAATTCATTAGTGACTGCTTATATAATAAAGAATTAATCAAAAAGTCCAAATTTTTCTCTCGGATTCACTAAAATAAGGGAAGCGAAGTTTTAAAACATGACATAGAATGTCTCAGATCCCTAAATAAAAACTGCTTGTTAATAACACTGTTTTTTGATGCTGTTTCTCAGACATTAATTAAAATGCTACTGGAATAATCTACTGATGACATTTTACAAAATCACTGATTTAATATGCCAATTTTGGTCAAAGTTTATTAAAGAAACTCTCAGTTTTTAACTTTCCTGCATCATCTGCAAAGATGACACTTCCAGAGCATGGAGCTTCAAAGTTTAAAAAGCTTCACATCACAAATATTTTTCCCGGAAAATGAAGCATGTACGATGTAGTCACTATCAACTCCTTAGTCATGCAAAATCTCTGTACAGATGATTATTACAGTATAAACACTAAACTTTAAAAGTGCCACTATATCATTTCACTGAATGTTCTGTCCTTCAGTTTGTTTTGATGACCTTCCAAAAAATGTTGGTAGACACTGCCTTAGAAAAACATGCATTCTGCAGTGATTTGCTGTGCAGTAAAGAATACATTTAAGAAAAATGTTTCCAGAAAAGAAGGTGAAAATTATTTGCTTTCTTTTACTTCATGTGGAATCTACTGTCTCCAACACCTGTGGTACGGCAAGGTCATTGGAGAGGCAAGGAAAGAGGTTTTGTTTTTCATTTTAAAGGGAAGAGAACTATGAACAGGCTGGAAGATGAATGGTAAAAGGTTTAGTAACCTGATCAGAAACTCACTAAAGCAAGTGAAAAACACTTACTGAACTCAGTTAGCTTTCTGTTCTGTTACTGAGAAAAAATCATTTCAGGTTAGTATCGCAAGAAGCATATTATAGGAGACTATTTTTAGGTTAATAGCATTTTAAACATTTCTGTTACCTAAGGAATGTGCTAGACCATCTGTCTAGTTGCAAATAATTTTATTTTTACAATAAGTGTTTATCAGGAAAAAAAGGGTTAAATATAGTGCAATACAGTCATTAGGCTTGTCTTATCACTGATACAGCCTGAAAGAAGTTGCATAAACTCTATTCTTCCTATTATCTTACTAAAAGGAATTCATATTAAGTTGATGATCTCAAATTAGTATTCTCAAACATTGTTGATAAACTCAGCCATAATGTTCTTGAAGAAAAATATCGGCCTTCCAGTTGTTGCTAAACTTTAGTCATTAGACTTTGCTTCCTAGATTACATCCCAATAATACCAATAAAATGTGTATAGACAGAGAACATCTGAAAAGGATATGTATCCCAAAATATAGCTCGTGCATTCTAATTCAGTCCAGAGGGAGGGGAACAGATTCTGTGACTGTAATATAGAACAAAAACAATAGGTTTGTACCTGCTACATGCAATTGCTATGAAGCAGCACAAATCCATCTTTGGGCAGCAAATTCATGGAGTTCGCAGAATCACAGAACGGTTGAGGTTGGAAGGGACACCTGGAGGTCATCTGGTCCAACCCACCTGCTCAATCAGGGCCACCTAAAGATGGTTGCCCAGAACTATGTCCAGATGGCTTTTGAATATCTCCAGGGATGGAGACTCCACAACCTTCCTGGGCAACCTGTGCCAGTGCTCTGTCACCCTCACAGTAAAAAAGGGTTTCCAGATGTTCAGAGGGAACCTCCTGTGTTTCAGTCTGTGCCCATTGCCTCTGGTCCTCTCACTGGGCACCACTGAAAAGAGCCTGGCTCTGTCTTCTCTGCACCCTCCCTTCAGGCATTTTTATGTGTTGATAAGATCCCCTTGAACCTTCTCTTCTCCGGGCTGAACCCAGCTCTCAGCCTTTCCTCATAGGAGAGATGCTCCAGTCCCTTCATCATTTTTGTGGCCCTTCAACAGGCTCTCTCCAGTATGCCCACGTCTCTCGTACTGGGGAGCCCAGCACTGGACACAGTACTGCAAGTGTGTCTCACCAATGCTGAACAGAGGGAAAGGATTGCCTCCCTCAGCCCACTGGCAACCCTCCTAATGCAACCTAAGATACAATTAGCCTTCTTTGGCAGAAGAGGACATTGCCGGCTCATGTTCAAATTGGTGTCCACCAAGACTCCCTAGTCCTTTTCTTCAAAGCTGCAAGCTTTTGCATCCATTGACAATGAAGATAGTAGACCACACAGCATTCCATTCATGCATATCTCTCTGTGTCCCAGCTACACAAGCAGTTTTTAACCAAAACAAGGCAAAGCTCAGAACATCAACTCAGTTACTCTATAGAGCTTCTCTCTCCTCAAGTTTCACAAATATCTGTGAATTGTGACATTCTGAGATGAAACAGGCTCCAGACCCTCAGGCTAGGTAAAATACGTAGGTGTAGCTAACATATCAAGGTAGGGGAAACATAGGTGAAGTATAAAGTTAATAATGGAATAAAGGCAGCTCTCAATCACAATATGAAGAGATAATATTCATTTTGCTGATTTAGGTATGACTTTGTAGGCAGGTAGCAGATTTGAATCTATCCAGAGACTCTTTGAAGTATTTACATTTTCTCAGGCACTGATCATCCTTAAAGAGACTAGAAAGACGTATGAATAATAAAAGCAGTTTATGGGATAGAAAATCACAGAATCACAGAATCACAGGGGTTGGAAGGGACCTCTGGAGATCATCTAGTCCAACCCCCCTGCCACAGCAGGGTCACCTAGTGCAGGTTGCACAAGACAGCGTCCAGGCTGGTTTGGAATGTCTCCAGAGTCGGAGACTCCACCACCTCTCTGGGCAGCCTGTTCCAGTGCTCTGCCACCCTCAAAGTAAAGAAGTTCCTTCTTATGTTCAGATGGAACTTCCTATGTTCAAGTTTGTGCCCATTACCTCTTGTCCTATCACTGGGCACCCCTGAAAAAAGACTGGTACCACCCTCCCAGCACCCTCCCTTTAAGTATTTATAAGTATTTTAAATATTAAGTATTTTAAATCGATAGTACTTAAAATATCCAAAAGTAAATAGTAAACAAAACTGTTCAGAAACATTTGAAAATTACATTATCCAAAATGGCATACATCAAGGCCTCAGTTTCAAAGAAATAAATTTAAGAAAGCCGAAATTCTCATATGAGTGAATTTTGAACATTAACAAAATATGGATCTTAACCAAATGAGTACAATTTTCAGCATTCATCAAGCTCCTGGTGAAACTGCATACTTGATGCTAGAGTGACAGTTTGTGATTTAACGAGAGGCTGTCCATGTAGGGAAAGACAGATGGTATGGGACTGGAGCATAGAAGAAAACATAGAAGGTAGAGAACCACAAGTGGAAAAAGCCAAAAGCTGAAAAATAAGTTTTTAGTTACAGCTACTAGTTGCATAGTCTTAGAATTAAATCAAAGCACAAAGAGAAAGAAATTACACCAAATAGCAGCTGAAGGTTCCTCCTTCAAAAGAAAATGCTGTAATTGATATATCCTGGCAGATTCATATGTAGCACCATGTCCCACTGCTCCTACACAGGAGAGAAACTTACTAGAGGCCAGAATGGTAAGACTAGAGCATCAAGAATTATTTTTTTTTTGTATAACTATCCCTGGACAGGGTTACCCTATTTCTGAAAGACAAAAATATGTTATGTAGTCTTAGAGGCCTTAAAAGTAGCCCAACCTTCCAAATGCACAATGGTGTAAGAGCATGATGCTGACGTTGATTAACCTCTCCCACAGTTCCTGGATCCCCACCATTCTCATCTCCAGAACCCTGCCTTCCTAAAACTTTCAGCTCCCTGTCTGCTCCAAGCCCTTCAGTCTATCTCTGCTCTTCCTGCAGGTTCAAGAAGCCAGTCTTGCACCAGGCAACATCAAGTCTTACCTTAAATGCCTTCCTGTTTCTGCCAGCATCCCACCTGTTAAGACCCAAACCTTAAGGTACCTCTGCAACTCAGATTCCCTCTGCCCCTTGTCTTCTATTCTGGTTCACACTGCTGCATCTTGTTTAAGCTCTAACGCCCCCTGAACTTCCCATGGCTGCTGGCTGGCCACCAGTTACCTCTCTCACTGCCTACTTCAGTAAGGCAAGTTGACTTCCATGTCTTCAACTGTTCCTCACTACTGGTCATTTCTTCTCTATTCTCTAATTTTTTGGCAGATGTGTGGGAATGGGTAGGAGATGTCCTGATTACACCTTTGATTCTACCTCATCTACTCATTATGTCATCCCACAAATCAAAATACCACTTATGTACCCAGGGTACAAGCTACATTTACTGAAACTATAGTAAGACACGCAGTGGAGAGGAAATGAAGTAGACATACCTATCAGTTTGCTCTCATTTACACTGCAAGAACTGGGCTGAGCAGGGAAGAGAGAGAACACAAAACACACTTTAAGCCAATTTGCTTTTACTGGCCAGCAGAATGCTCAATTGACTCGAATCCTGATTCGCATTACACCATACAGGCAAACATCAGAGCACAGGTGAGACAGGAGAGCACAGAGTTAGGAGTATTAGGGGAATGTGACTTCTACCCAGGCTTCTTTAAGTACTAGGGACCGCTGCGCAGCATTTTTCAGTTGAAACACCATGTTGCCACAACTGTCTTGCTTTCGGATTACATATACTTGGTACAGCTGGCCAGTGAATCCTTTCCAGATAGGGAAAGCACGAAGGGAAAATGAATGAAGCAACTTTTGTTCTGATCACCTGAGACATAAGAGTACTGTATCATTCCTGTCCTTGAACCAAAACATAATCTTCATACATGTGTGTGCCACACAAATTTTGAAAAACTGATTTGTTTTTATTATTTCACAGGTGGAAAAAGAAAGTAGGTAAGTTGCTTATTTTCAATTATTTAAAAAATGCATCTTCTTACACACTTGCACAATACTGCATGTTTTGCAGAGTATCTTCTCATATATAAAAAGCTGGGTTTGTTGAAAATAAAGGAAATACAAATAGTTCTGTTAATACTGATTTTCCTTTAAAAGGATCTTAAATCCTAAGGTTTGGCTCTATGATTAAATTGTCTTTCTGGAACGATCCTTCTTTGGAAAATATGTCCTGATGGGAAAGGTTAGACTGAATAACTTTAGCTAGCCAGATGTTACCTGTAACTCAGAAACATTCCCAAGGTACTCGCAACATTTTAAGTATCTTTGTACGATGCCTTATCAGATTATTTTACATACCTTTGGCATGCTGACAACTAAATGACCAGTTGTTTGTGATCTTTTAGCAAAGCTGCCATCGGGCTTCACTTCCTCAGGGAGCACAAGCTGAAATGGCTATGAGAAAATATGGAAATGAAGTATATAATGATAATTTTTTTTTTATTTTTATTTTTTAACCTGGACAGAACACATGCAGAAACATCACTGTCACATCCTTTGATCTTAAGGATGGTATAGGTCTAAATCCTCTCACTTTATATGTCGTATTACTAATCCTAAAAAGTGATTAACATGCTAAACAGCTTTTACTTACAAGTAAAGTCATACGTGTATTCCTGAATTGCTGTCATTCCTGAAGTGACATTTCTAAAGAAGGTTATACAATGATGCTCGACTTATATTAGCAATTAAATGAGAAAGATTATCCAGTCTATTTCAGACATAAAGTAATTCTGAAGATTTGTTTATGCAGTTGGTACAGTCAAAAATAGGGATTTTGGTTTACTGTTTGAGTACTTTGAATTTTTAAAAAAATTGATGATAAAATTAAAATCACTGAGAAGAGAGAAAACTGGAATGACATTTTAAATGCCCTTTCAAAAGAACATACATCCATTTGTTTCTGTCAGCTATAAATTCCAGATTGTGAAATTGCTAAATTCTAGCCTAGGGCAACTAGCAAGCTCTCTTCTTAAGTGAATTATGGTACACTGTGTGGGGGGAATAAGAAGACAGAAGCAGAGAAAGAGAAAGTGAAATTTCATTTCAGGCTTTGCCCATCTTCTGGTTAGGACTTCCACAGTTTATGTGTAGTCCAAAATAATGCAAGTATGAACAAACATTTTTTCTGTGTAGGTGGACACAGTTGGTAACTCAGAAAAGTCAGATCCAGAGTCCACTGAATAACTGTGGTAAGTATTAACTCTTGATTTGAAATGAATGTGGTAAGAAAACACTAACCTTTCCCTTCACCAGTACTCGTATGTAAGTCGGCTGGACATCAACATCAAGCAGAGAAGTATCCAAATGTCTTCAGAATGAGATATAAATAAATGAATCAATCTACAATTCAGTCCAGTGCAGACCATATAGCTCTTAAATGATGATTTTGCAGCCTATAAACTACAAACTTAAATTTCAATTATTAAGTTCTATGAAATATTATTAGGACTTAATGTCTTTGGAAGAAAAACATGATTTTCCTGTGTGTTCACAGAATGTCAATTAAAATAATGTCTAAATTCTGTCTAGTCCACTACATCAGGTACTGTATAACTGCAAGAATTCAAAATCTTTGTGGAAAATAAAAAGGTCTTTCTTCTATTATCTTAGTGCTTTACATTAATATGAAAATTAATGTATTTGTTATTTAAAATTGTAAAATTATTTTACTACTTTTCTTTCTGAAGGCTTAACTAGTAAATTTATAATGAGTTCCTTTTTTTGCACAGAATTTGCTGGAAAACAATGAACAGAAATACTTTACATTCCCAGAAAACACAGTACTTTTAAATTTCAGTACTGTCAAACAAAATTTGTCACCTGTAAAAGCTCCACTTTAACATCTGCTCTTCATCATGTGACACACACAGTGATGTTCCTATGACCTACTAGTGAATGAACAAGTACATATTCCCTATTTCCCTTCTTTTGGAAAGTTACTTCTCAGGTGAATTTTTCAAACTTTTTAGTTTGCATTTCTTACAAGTGAGCACAGACTATTACAACATATCCAACATCTTATTGCACCTGAACAGATTTTTTGAGGCTCCAAAAAACCCTAATTCTTATAATTCAGAAACATGGAGCAGGCCTCTTCTGAGGGAAATTAATGAGCTTTAAGGGAAGAACATCTGGCATGAATAGTATTTTTGTGCTATAAAATTAGTTCAGGCTTTACTCTAACAAGTTCTTGTTATGGGTAAATAAGCTTGTGGGTTTCCAACCCTTTCCTGAAGTGTAGGCAAGGCCACTGTACTGCTTAGTAGTAGATACTATCAAATAGTTATCACGTTTCCTTGTCATATTTTGGCCTGGTTCAACCAAAGTTCTTCCAGGCAATGTCCTGGCACGTTCAGGAAATAGAATGGGCCATGGAGTCTTTCCAGTAAGCAAGGAAAGTAGGACAAGGCTAACCTACTCTGCCTTGGGGAGCAGAAGTATTTAACTAGAAGGACATGAACTGTATTGGAGCACTTCTAGGGCCAGAGAACAGGCAAAAAAAACATTCCCTAAACCCCTAATATGCAAATGAAGAAGGGAAAAGATTTTACATGTGTATAAAAGCACAGGTGCGGAGGAAACCTGCTTGTGGACTGCAGAGAACATCAATTCCAAAAACGACTATTAGACACAGTCCTCATTCAGGAGTAACAGAACAGTCTGAAAGGTCTTTGGTTATTCAGCTTCATTTCTTTGTCAGAGACTTCAAGACTGATTCAATTACCTACTATGTTATTTGTTTTCCTCTTGAAAAGTCCCCATTACAGAGAGAAGTATATTTGACACACTGTTTATTAGAACTTAAGAATGGCAAAAATTAAGAGGAAAAAAAAAATACTGACCTGTAAACAGCAAGATCCAAGATGATCTGGTTGTTTTCTTCATCATCTTTCAAAGAGAAATGAAGCCTAATAAAAATGACAAGAAACACCTCCAGGATAATTACAATTGGAGTGAATAACCAAACATGACGGCATAATTCAAATTCAACTACTAGCAATTTTAGATTAATACAAATACAATGTAGCCTATGTCACATGATCATTTTAGAAACAGTTGCCATTTTCCTCATGAACAGAAAAAAATACTGGCATTTGAACCAAAGTCACTCTTACATTTATTTTCTGTTCTCCCCACCCAACCCACAAGAAACTAACAAAAAAATACTGCTGAAGGTCAGCTAAAATTAAGATCAGTCTGTCGATGCAGAAAGAGAGACATCTGCTGGTGAAATCTGTCTGCTCTATTAACATCTGCATAGAAAAAATAGTTTGTGAAAGGGCTGGAACTTGGTAATTCTAACCTTATCATATGTTAAAAAACCCTGCATCTTTTTTCATAGCAATTAATTTGTCTAGAGTATAAATATCTGCCTGTGCATTTCCAAAGTAAAAACACGATTTGCCCAATATCATTGATTCTACAAGCTTTATAATATTTGTTGAAAATGAGACTGTAGATTGTATTAGCTATGTGTTTGTGATCTTCTGGCTGAGTTCTTAAAATCATGAAAGAATCTTACTAGTTACAAATTGAAAACAACATCTATTACTACAACTGTAAGGAGGTCTAGTCTAGACTTACA
This sequence comes from Burhinus oedicnemus, assembly GCA_008921705.1. NCBI lineage: Eukaryota > Metazoa > Chordata > Aves > Charadriiformes > Burhinidae > Burhinus > Burhinus oedicnemus. The sequence goes on from VFFE01007245.1 coordinate 148,355, forward strand.
AGTTCTGCTCATATACTCAATCATTTCCCATGTATTAAAGTAGAAAAAAAAAACCAAAATAAAACCCACCTATAAATGAGAAGATTTTTATAAATTCATTATTAGTATAAAATGAGAGGGTTTTGCTTAATGTAATTTATCTGGAATATTTCAGTGACATTAAAATACCTACGATACTTCTGGTTCAGGTAACAGAAAGAAGCTCAAATGTTAAGAGTATAGATGATATGTTTTTTCAGCAATAAAAATATTTGCCAGATATACTTTTTAACTCTTTGCTCTCCTGCATTCTGACACAGTCATCTTGCAAGAAAGCTTATGGAGCTTTTAGTTTCTGTGTATTTTTTAATGGAAAACTGCAAAGAGTACAAACCAGCTTTGTTTCCCATTCACGTTTTTTCTGTTACTGCATCACAAATTGTGAGATTTCACTAAAACATGAACGGTGAAAAAGAGAACAGAATTGTAAAATTTTCTAGGGGAAAGCTTAATCAGAACCATTCTCAGCAGCATGCAGCCATTCCTCTTGTTAACCTTTCAAAAGAACATCAGAAGCTTGGACATTGCTATGGACATTAGACTTCCACATTGAAGGAAAAATGTTGGAGAACACCATCTGTCTACTTGTGTCTCTTTATTTATGTCTCTCCAATACGCTGCCAGATTGCACTGAGGAGCTGTGATATTCTTGTTGAAGCCATGAAAAAAACTGCTCATTGATCTGGCTTTACATGGGTACATCCACAGACTAAATTCTAATTCAGAAAATTTGGGTGACACAAACAGGACTGCTACTAACAGCGAACTTTAGGTGACTGTATTTCTTCTAAAAAGATAGCTAAAGCTTTATTCCAAATCTCTTTGCTTTTTAGAGGCATAATCAAATTCTATTAACACAAGATTTAAACTATTTTAGACTTGTTTTCTTTGAACTAGAAAATTACTTAATATTTTTTTTCATTCAATACATTTTTACAAAAAAAGTACATCAATACAATGGCAAGTATCTTCTGGTACAAATGGAAAAAACATGAGCTCTTCTGCCACTACCTTTAATTTTCCCTATACCACTGAAAACTATGCACTGATTCTATTATGCAGGCTTTCAAATTCCTTGAATTTGCAAGCATTTATAAATTTCCAAGATTTAGAAATCTTTCTTCATGCTAACGATAAGCATGTTCTTAGCTTTGATTTTGCAGCTAAATCAGTGTTAAGTCTTAAGATGGAAAAAGCTGTTCAGAGGACAGTAGATAGGTAAGTGGCCCTTAGTAGGCCATTTTTGATCACAGGCTCCTGTAGGAGTCTCTTTAAGGAGCTGTTTATAAGGAAACAATGTTTGCAATCTCTGTCTCCTGTTTTCCCTTAGGAAAGGAAGGTTTGGTTCAAGTGAAACCAATGGTAACACATGGCTGATATCCCTGGAACCTCATTCCAAAACACTTGAATACACAGGTGCCTTTGTCAACGATAAAATACAAAAGACTTCCCTGTATCACCAGCCTCTGTTGCTAGAGACCTTATTCAGTGTCAAAGGACCTCATGCCATAGAAGTTAATTACATACCCTTCCCAATTCCATCAGTTTTACATCTGTCATCAGAGGACAGAATGATGTTATCCAAAAATATTACTCAGACTTATTTTTTCCGCATTTAAAGTAGCTACTCATACACATTTATCTTTAATAGTCAAACTGGTTAAACTTTTTCCACTATTAGCAAGATGCTCCAAGAAAGAGAGCTTTACTATAGAAGGGAAAAGAGTAAAATGTCTTATATCTTTTACAGAAAAACAAGTTCTTCTATCATCAAAGACAAAGATGTTAAATTAAGCAACCTTCATCAATTTACTCACTGAAAACTAATTCTTTTTCCAGCATCAGAACATAATTTAGGAGGTCAGTTTCCCCACTAGGAATATAATACTGCAATGAGAATTTGTCAGCCCTCTTATTTTTGTTTTGTCATATATCGTGAAATAATTGCCCAAATCAGCTATACAGACATTAATCTGTTTAACCTCTTAACATTACATACTTAGGTACATTCACATTCAGAACTTTTCCTTCTGCAGTGACCAATGTCTGAAGAGGCTTCTCTCTCTTTTTTGACTCCCTTAACAAAACAGAAAGAAAAATGGTTTATAGATTCACATTCTGGTATTTTGTGCGTCATAGCGAAAAACAAAGAAGAGGATGGCAAGAAGTAAGAATTATCTGGTATTTGATGTTAAGGATACAACCTATTTCAGGAACAAAACATGTCATATCAAATGTCCAATTGCACATTAAAAGCGTCATCTAAAGATGAGCAAATAATTTTTAATATCACATCTTACATTGATAACAACTTCTTCTGCATGTCACAATGTCAATTATCGAAGAGTAATATATCAAATTTATTTGGTATATCTTAAGAAATCAGTGGCTTGCTTAAACATATGAAACAGGATGTTTTTCTAGTTATGAACAGTCATACTAATCATGAGGTATCAATACTGTTAACTGATTCACAAGCAATTCTAAAAAAATCTTTTATTCATGCTAACTTAATTACCTTTACTGAACAAATGTTTGGCATATCTCTAAATAGCATGTCTATCAGTCATTATTCTGCACTAGTAAATAGAATTATAATGATCAAAAGATTACAAGCAGCACTAAATAGAATACAGTATGACCAAAGTGCCTACATGTGGATTATTTGTTGATGCATCTATTACATTTTTTGTTGTATTCTTCCTTCAAAAAATACAATACATATTACTGATGGAGACTTTAATCTTCACTATCCATGTCCAGCTGTCAGCAATTAAACTATATCTGACTTTCATTTAGTGCAATAAACAAGCTACCTTAAAACAAAGCATATCACCGTAAGACCATTAAGACTTGAGGTACTGGTATTTTCCTGTATATAAAAAACTCCCATTTCTCAAAAACACAACAGCAATACATTGCTTTTTGTGTTCCCAAACCAATTTCTTACTATAAGTACAAGATTAAGAGAACACTAAAGGTAAAACACTAATAAAGGAAATATAGTATGTAAGATTTAGACCACCTTGGGGAAAAAAAGCATAAAAAAAATTTGGTCTATAAATGTTGATGCAGAAGGCATGGACATAACACAACGACCAATATGATCAGGTTAATGCCACTGTATTGCGCAGATAGCTCAGTTAATATACGTTGTGCTGTCCGTGATCATGCGCCAACAACTTACTGATTGGTTTACATCATCAAGCACGCGCCTAAAGCTACTCTTAATTGGCTCAAAGTACAAGTCCATGCAGATGCTTTGCTCGCCAACATCCTGCTTCAAGTTCCGCCTTCACTGCAACCTCCTCCTCCATTCTTGTTTACTCTCTTACCGTGTTGACCGCAAGTAACCTTTCCAGTGCAACACTTACATCAGCTAACTACAGGTCACACACAGATCATTGAGACTTGGAGTGATTACAGGATGCTCACTTTCCATCAAGAATCTTCCCACATATAAATACGACGGATTTGAAGAAGAAATAAAAACATTCAAGTGGACTACATAAAAACAACTTCCGTTTAAGAAAGATTCACAACTATCCATGTGTTAAATACTATTCTATAGTACAAATCAGAGCTTTAATGTGGGATTTGTGGGCTAGCAGTTTCTACACCTGAATCCCTACTCTTGACACTTAAATACAAACTGAACGAACCACCACTCTGTTCTAAAGATGCAGTTCTCAGAAATGCTTCAGGAAATTAATATCCTATCACCTCTTAGCTGCTAATAATCTGTTTCTATATGAAATCTGTCTGTTCATGTGAACCATTTCAAGGCAAATTCTGTCATGTCATAATCATTAGAGTTTAAGAGAACTTGTTTAACTTTGTGCCGAGATGAGCTGAAAGGCCTTGTCTGGCAATGAACACCTAAAGGAGATCCTGCGCACCTTTCAGCTGCAACTGATTTTACACTTTTCTGAATTTTCTTTGAATGAAACTGCAAGTATTCACTGATTTAGCAATAGCCAAAGATGCTCAGTTTATTATCAGTTTTCCAACTATAACTCAGCTGGCAAATATAACGTGTGCCAACATGTCATAAATAGGTTCAAATTTAGCATTGGTCTGATTAACTTAATGTCAATTTTATACTAAAATAAACATTTTTTTATACGGAGAAACTTACATTAAAGTTACACTTCAGCTCGGGTCCACCAGCAAGAATGATTTGAAGTTGTCAGGGGCACTTTTCTGTTCTCACCTTTCGCATGCTACCTAACAAAAATCTCACTACAAAACCAAAATGAACTGTGGAATAACTTTTATCTCCTTTCAAGGTTTTGGAAATCTAGAAAGATCCAGAAAGGAATTATTCTATCTTTATTATAATGCTGTTTGGACTCTTCTTGAATGTTTACAGGGAAGCATTTGGAACATGTTTTCTTTTGACTAGAGCAAGGCATTCCCAAACACAGCAGAACTCTAGCTAGAATTTGGGTTTCACAGTATTTCTTCTAGGAAAGTACTAGACCTTGAATTAATAATGTCAATAAGTTAGGCAGATTCCCAGATTTCTTGGAGAGTTCCCTAGAACTGACTTTTCAACACTTAGGCTTGATAAATCTTTTAAAAAGCATATCCTTAAAAAGAACATCTAGAAAAATCTCTGGCACAAATGCTGTTATATAAGCAAAAGGGGAAAAAAAAAAAGGCACTGCTTACAATGTTTGTGGAACTGATAAGCCAGCAGCAATAAAATAACTTTTTTTGCTAGCATCTGCATTAATTTTCCATGGTCAGCAAAACCAGTGGCAACTTTAGAAAGTTTTAAAGGCTTTTCAGGGGCCAGACATCTTCAGATTCACCGTGCCAAATAGCAAAGATAAGATATAGAACCTTATTACTCGGGATGAATATCTTTGATAAAGTACATGAAAAAAATTCAAAGTCACATAGAAAAGGTGCCTGAAATGTCACTTGTTAAAAAATTTTGTAGCATGGCCTGTAAGGCATTTATGTAATGCAACCTGCACTCTGGATAAATACTTTTAGCAAGAATATTAAGCACTGAACTATACAAAACATATGAGTTAGCTGACAGAAAAGTGAAACTTCTAAAGTTCATAAAACGGAGTTGAAAAGAGAATTATATTTAAAAACTCTATTTGAGAAAAACAAAATAAAACGTATCATAAATATGTTTTAGAAAATGAAACAAAACAAAATGAACAATCTGAATGTTTTATTTAGATTTTATAAGTGTATTTGCACAGGCAACAGGGATTTAAGTGGCCAATTCTCAGTAATATTTAATGTGAGGCAGTCACCTCCATCTACTCTGTACCTTTGAAAATTTTCCCTTCTTCAAGTCATAGAATATATTAAAACAAGAACATACTTTATATTGTCTTTAGCTCTCCGCTTTTCTTCAATATATCTGTGAGTTTCTAATCTAGACTCTGGAGTATACGGTGTAGGCTCCTCCCAAAATCTTCTGTCTTCATCATCTTCAACTGTTCTCCACGTTTCTTGTTCTCTGTCACCTTCTGCCTGATGGTTTTCTTTGTTCTGTAGGGAGCCTGGGCTGCACAAGATCACATGGAATATCATCCCGATGAAATGAAGAAAGAGTAACAGGACTTGTAAATGAATTCTTGCAATATTTTTTTAATCCAATACTAATAGCTGTATAATTCCTACCAACAACAGTATCTTGTACATTTGGACAACATTCTCTGCTCTGATTCTTTCATCAATCAACAAAACATATTTTGACATAATGTTTTTCATTGACTTAACTAAGAAGTGATACTATGGTTATGCCTAACCCTCTGAAAACCCTAATAGATAGTTCAACAGATTCAATTTCAGGAGCAGAATTTTCAGGTACCCCCACAACTTTCAGGTGAAAGAAAACCTTCAGGTCATGTGATGTTTAAGTATTCCCAGTATCAGGCAGCAGCAGGTTAGAAATTTATAGGGTAGCAACATTTTACTTAGGCATCCCCTCAAATGCCATTTTAGAACCTGAATCATTTTTCCCCTAGCCCTAAGCCTCTGTAATATTCAGAAATTCTCTATCAATATAGAGAGAAAACTAAATTTATATTACAGATGTGATCTGTGAGGACAAAGTTCCATATCCAGTTCCATGGAACTTAGTCTCTATTTTATTAAAAATAAGATGGATGGCAACTGCAGTGGAAGATGACCCCAGACAAATATCCTTCTGCTATCTAGGTAATCTCAGTGATATTAGGTGGAAGAAGTACAGAAATCAACATTCCACAGCTTTTTGCATCTCAAAAGATCTGCAATATTCCGTTTCAGTCTTCACATCTAATAACTCTAGTGCAAAAGAAATTATAGGTGAACAGCTGCTTTCTCTGGAACCCCTGCATTACCTTAAATAACAATTTCCAGCTGTTCTCCTGAAAGAAGCTATCAATTACACTATTTTGGCACCCAGACAATTTAGCCTGCAGTTTTGGGAGAAAAATTCTATTGTACTGTCTGCAGGTGAGTAATTAATTATGTTCGTAATTAATTATATTTTTCATCATAGATAACATAAAAATAATTCTGCTAGAATCAACAATAAAGACAAATAAAAATGTTTAAGTGGAATTATATAAATTATTTCATGAGGAAAAATAAAATCCTTAATGAAGAAAGAGAAGAATGATGTTTACTCACAAATTGTTGTTGCTTACTGTTACCTGTCAAATCCAAGCTTAGATTTCATTTGGTTTTGTTTCTTGTCCTTTCTTTCTTGCATTCTTCTTTGAGCTTCTTCTTTTTCTCTGACCCTTTTGAGAAGGTAAGCTTGTTCCTGTTGTCTGATTTTCTGGTTCACTTCTGGATAGATTTGAAGTGCTTGAATCCTCTCTGAACGTTCTATTTCTTTACTATCCAAACACTTCCCAAAGGGGAAAAAATCAATAAAGATATGTGAGAAATTTCAAACTTATTCAAATCAATAAATCTATTAAACTGTAGGTTAATTTCGATTGATTACTTTCTGTATAAAATTAAAAATATGCCTTTCAAACCTCCATAGCACTATGTAAGTTATACTATATTAAAAAGAATTAACAATAAGTTGCAATTCAGATCTGAAAATGGTTTTGTGTGTCTGAGAGCTGCTTTTTGCATTTTCCAGGAATTTCAGTTTGTCTTATTAGACTATGTAGTAGAGAGAGACCTTTCAGCCATTTCTGATATTTGTCTGACCTTGATTCAGCTCATGAAACTATTACAAAATTATTTCTTTTGATGTGTCAGTTTATTGCCAACTAAGTGAGCTGAATATACTCCTAATAAGTTAAGTAAGCATCTGTGCTTCTCCAAGGGAAATTGTGGGAACGTATATCAGGACTGGGACTGCCTGTTTCAATGGCAGGAAATCAGTACATCAGTACATCATTGCACAAAACCTCAATCTCAAAGTATCTATTTACAGTCGATGTGATACAGTGCATTTTTACATCAATTTTTATCTTTCTACTGTCTTACACTGTTGGCTTGGTATGTACTGTTGGTATGGTACCAACAACCTGGTAACCTTCTGCAATCATGAAAATAATTTAAAAATACATTGTGTATATAAAAACAAATGAGAAAAACGTCAAAACTGTACAGTGTATTTATTTTTTCAGAACTTTTTTTAAGGACCTCCAATGAAAATGACAGAAAAGTTAAAAAATGCATGTGGTTCAGTCAAAACAGAATCAATTTATTATCACATTATTTCCTGTAGTCACTTATTCTTCAGACTAGAATTTAATTTCCTGTGGACAGTCAGAAAAATGGGCATTTAATTTCTTTGGGATTAGTATGTTCAGTCAACAATGCTGGTTATTGATTTGGATATAAATTTAATATTAAAAATCTTACTTCTAATTGAGGAAGAGTTGCTACCACATATTGTCTATAACCTTCAAATTCAGTACATGGGTTACCCACTAGAAACAGTTCCTTCAGATGTATATTACATTTTAGGGTTTCAATACTGGAGAGTTCACCAACAAAATTTGCCGTTAGGTCAAGTTTCTTCAGTTCTTCACAGCCTGGTTGAAAAAAACATACTTCAATTTGTCCATAACATAAACGTACATGACATACACACACACACATGTACACACATATGGATATAAAACTGTCTGCATTTGTTGTCTATATATTAATTTCATCCTATCAGAAGACATCTTCTCCAAGCCACAAGTGAAAGGGTGACACACAGCTTAAGTTTTTGAGGTCACGGTATTTACAGAAAGAAAAAATCTCAATAAAATACAAAATATCAAAACTTATTATTGGTTTTATCACTATCAAAACTTTGTGGTCAGTGCTTGTATACTATATGAGTTACTAAATGTTTCATTTCCGGATAAACTGGACTTCAGTTTTAACAGTCGGATTGCCTTGGTACTCATCCTCAACTAAGTCTTCACTGTATGTCTAAAAGAGTGTCTAATTGTTGCAGGAGAGCAGGATCAATTATGGGTTACATTTCTGTGTACTGTTAATCTTAGCTAACTTTGTTCAAGTGTAAAGATAAGGTTATCTAAAAATTCACTCCAAGTCAAGATGAGGATTTGGTTGATATTCAAAATGAGCTGGTTGATATTCAAGTATCAATTCCTCCAAGCTTAGGATCGGTCCATCCCTAAGAGCAAGAAATCAGGCAAGGGAAGCAGGACACCTGCATGGTTGAGCAGGGAGCTTCTGAAAAAGCTCAAGTGCAAGAAGGAAGTTCACAGTAAGTGGAAGAAGGGAATGACCACTTGGGAAGATTACAAGAATGCTGCCAGAGTATGCAGGGACAAAACGAGGAAAGCCAAGGCCTCCTTGGAATTAAATCTGGCAAGGAATGTCAAGGTCAATGGGAAGGGTTTCTTCAAGTACGTCAGAGGCAAAAGGAAAACTAGAGAAAATGTGGGCCTGCTATTGAATGAGACAGGGGCCATGGTGACAGAGGATGCAGAGAAGGCGGAATTACTGAAGGCCTTCTTTGCTTCAGTCTTTACTGCTCAGGCCAGCCCTCAGGAGCCCCAGACTTCACAGGTAACAGAGAAAGTCTGGAGGAAGGAGGACTTTCCCTTGGTTGAGGAGGATCAAGTTAGAGATCAGTTAAGTAAACTGGATATCCACAAGTCCATGGGTCCTGATGGGATGCACCCGTGAGTGCTGAGGGAGCTGGCAGAAGTCATTGCTGGGCCACTCTCCATCATCTTTGAAAGGTCCTGGAGAA
>VFFE01007245.1:159216-184479 GCA_008921705.1 Burhinus oedicnemus
ACTGAGGCCAAGGAACGGTATGCAGAGAGGCTCTTGCTTATACTTATTGCTATAACAACCAAGGCCAGCCAAATTTGTTACTTGCCCCGTTGGAGGGTCGGAAGCGGAAAAGCGTAGAGGGGTCACACCTGCGGGGAGGAGTGGACAGGACAGGTGACCCAAAACTGACCAACAAGGGTATTCCATCCCATCTGCCTCATGCTCAGTATAAAAGCTGAGGGATCAAAGGGTCAGCCCTCTTTCTTCAATGGCCGGCGTCCTGGGAGGACTCTGTCTCTGCGTCTGCCTTTGATCCCGATCCTGAATCCAGATCCGGAATCCAGTTCCCGTCCGTCCCCGAGTCCAGTCTGGGACTTCCCCAGCACCTGCTGGTGACGTGATTGTCATCCTGGGAGCTTGATACGGTTTTGTATATATTTCATTATTTTTTCTTTTTATTATTTTATTATCAATATTTCATTAAAGTAGTTTAGATCCTTCTAAACCCTTAAGTCTCTTTTTCTCTCTCTCTCTTGCCTCCCGAGCGGAGCAGGAGAGAGAGAGCATCTGTCGTTCCACCGGATTAGGCCAATTTGGCCCAAACCACGACAACCTGTCGGAGCAGGTCCAGAGGAGGGCCACAAAAACAATCAGAGGATTAGAGCACCTCTGCTATGAGGACAGGCTGAGAGAGTTGGGGTTGTTCAGCCTGGAGAAGAGAAGGCTCCAGGGAGACCTTATTGTGGCCTTTCAGTGCTTAAAGGGGGCTTATAAGAAAGACGGGGACAAACGTTTTAGCAGGGCCTGTTGCAATAGGACAAGGGGTAATGACTTTAAACTAAAAGAGGGAAGTATTAATGAGGTATAAGGAAGACATTTTTTACAATAAGGATGATGAAACACTGGCACAGGTTGCCCAGATAGGTGGTAGATGCTCCATCCCCGGAGACATTCAAGGTCAGGTTGGATGGGGCTCTGAGCAACCTGATCTACTTGAAGCAGGGGAGGTTGGACTAGATGACCTTTAAAGGTCCCTACTGATCCAAATCATTCTGTGATTCTTTTCTATGATTCTATGAATTACAGTGACAGGGTAAAGGATTAAACACAGAAAAAACAGAGAGGACTTCATGCAATGACGGAGAAAAAAATCGTCTGAAAAACTGTTTAAAAATAGCCCAGACTGCCAATGCAACCTGTGCAGAGTAGAACTTTCTTGAGTGTGACACTTGATTGCTGAAGATGACTGCTGAAACATTACACAAGAGAGACTTTATACAGCCTGTATAGCATAAAAAAAACCCCAAAACAACGCATTGCTCCAGCTAACCTGCATAACAAATTATCTTATCTTTAGAGTGGGGAAATACCGATTTAATGAAAAATGTGGATTCTCGCTTTGTAAAGTATTAAAGAATAGAGGTATCATAGCTGGCAACACTGGTGAGAGAGTATTCAAAAAGAGAGTTAAAATACATTTAAGGAAGTTCAATGACAAAACTGCAGCAGTAGAAAGCATTTGCTACAAAGAAGCTTTTGTTGAAACCCTGCACACAAGAAGGCTCTTTCTGCGTATCAACAAGTGTCTTTACTGGTAGACATACTTAATGGCTTCCACCCTCTTTTACACTAAGTCACAAATTAAGTGTTTCAATATGAAAAGGCAGAATGGTTTGTTTAAAAACTGACCTTCCAGATTTTCAATTCTTTCAATGTTGTTCAAAGCTGCATTTAAATATTCCAGCTTCTTTAGTTTGCCCACATTTTCTGTAACAAAATATAGATCTGTTATTTCAGTTTTCTTCATTGGAAAGGGCATTATCATTTTACTTGCTTGCTTGACTTCAAAGAAACAATAAATTAGAAAAACAGGAAGGACAAATCAGAATATGTATCAGATTACTGGGCATTAGTATTTTAATATTAATGAAAAGACAAAACCAAAAATTTCTCTGAAAACACAAATTAAAATAAAAAAAGTAAAAAGAAATAATGAAGGTTATAAACACATTTTTTATCACAAATCCACAAAACACTTATATAATGCAAGAGGACTGGCCAAAAAGTATAGTGAAATGTTCCATCTGTCTTGAAACTGAGAAAGGATCAGGTCATGCTTAGTCAAGCTTCATAAAATTAAGAGTTTTACAGTCACATATATAGAAGATTGGCTTCTTCACTATATATTTAATTTTTTAAATCTTTTTGTCTACAGGGTTAATACAAGAAACCTCCTCTCCTCCCTTTTTAAAAAGTTTGCAAATAAGGATTTATATGGCTTCAGTATGAACAAAAAAAAAAGCCCCCCCCCCATCCCCTAATCTGGAATCTAACTGTATTATTTTCACCATGAACTATTGAAATTAGCAGGTTCACAACATGTGGGGTTGTGTCAGCATGGCTAGTATTTCCTTCTTTGAATACAGAAAGGGGATAAAGAGTGAATAGGCTAGCAACAACCTTCATCAGTCCCAAAAATGTCTGAAAAATGCAAATACCCCTTGACATACATGACACACAGGTGAGGGACATACATCTGAGACAAGATACATAGTATAACTTGTGTCACAGTTCACCAATTTCTCCCTAATAAATAGATGTTTCGAAGATCTGGTGGGAAAACCTATCTAATGAAGTCATAAAGTTTACCTCAAACTCTAATTCACAAGCCACACTGATTAACTGTTGTACAAACTGTCCCTGCTGAAACAAACAAAGAAATTCAAGCAGTAGGAGCTTCATCTAACCAACATATATCATGTCTACAGCGGACTTAGTTGTCTAGGTTTCTCTATGATCAATGAAGAGAAATAGGCTGTTAAAAGTGTAATTTATCTTATCTTAAATTGGCTGCCTAGAACCAGTGAACCAAATCATGCTCAAAAATACACCTTTTCTTCATCACTGGTTATAAAGGGAGCCTACAGTAACTGTCTAAGACATGGATGTCTAAAGGTTTGGCAACATGAATCCTGACACCTAGTTTACTAAGACCTTGGAAAGATATTTTCTTTATAATTCACAAAGATGATGAAATTAGTTTCTCAGCAAGGACCTGTGCAGCTTAGGTTAGCTGTTGGTTTTTCTTATGGTATTTCTGTAATGGCAGTGCCTGCACACATGAAGATGTGGGAGAGACAAGTGTTGAAGCCAATGGAATCTTGTGGGGTTTTTTTCTATTTATAGAAAAGAACTAGGACGCATCCATACAGTGGATGCCTTACAACTTGCTGTCTGCTTAGTAGGCAAGTCACATCTTGGAAGCTGCATAAAGGTTTTCTTTAAGAGGAGAAAAGACACATCCCAATAGAGTCAATATAAACCATTCGGCTATGACATTTGCAAGTGTGCTTGGAAATGCTGCGTGCTCTGCATGGAGACGTTGGTATCCACTGGGAAGAATTATTTCTCAAATCCAGTACTTTGTAACACAACCGTATTGGTAACTCTTTTGGTCACTAGTTATACAGTGCTGCTTTTTTTGTTTTGTTTTGTTTTTCATTTATTACAAAGGCAAAATCTTGGAAAGCTGTTATATTATACAAGAATATATGAAGTAGGAGGTTGCATACTTTTCCAACTCCTACAGTTAGAGTAAGCTAAGACAAAAATCAAATGTCTCAGAAATGAGATTGCTGAAAAAATCTTGTGTCCAAAAAGCAGTAATGTGAACGGTAACGTGATATACCGTACTAACCTAAAGGAGGTATGAGTGTTGACAAAAGAACGAGACGAAGTCTTGTGCCTTACTAAGGACACATTAACAGAGAGAAAAACAAGTTATTTTAGTCCCATTTTTGATGGGTCAAAGCAGCATGAAGAAGTTCCAAAAACCTTATTCTGTCTAGGAGATTGCTCCACTCTAAGAAATGCAGATGTTATCAGTACAGATACTTCCTAGGAGTTTCCTGGTGAGCACTTTCAGAGGATTTTAAGCCTTTGCCTACGAGTCCTGAGCACAGAATTTCACCCTAAAACTAAATTTTTTTTCTTCCTTGTAAGGAACTTCAAAGAAATATGCTAATACAATTCCTGAGCACTTTTGACTTTCCATTTTTCATCAACTCACTATCTGTAGAGTCTAAGCTTTTCCAGCCCAAGGCCTGATGTCATATCTTTCTGTAGAGAGCCTAGCAAACATGTGAACCTATACCACAAAACACAGACCATGTGAAATTACACCTTCTCCTGTGGTGCAGGAAGACCATTGAGACTTTGCCGTAAAAAGTTGTCTTTATGAACAAAAGCAAGTATTTTATCTAAATGAAAATTATTTCAATTTTAACAAAAAATACCATTTGTATAAAAACTGAATTTAAAAATGAGCATGAGGAGAGGTAGCGCTATGATATCACGGTCCATGATATACGCTAAACTGTTTGTCTCTCTGCCACAAAGACAGGATATTTAAGCTACATTTTGATTTATGAGATTTTAATCAATAAAAGGTGTTCCACACTCATATTCTAGTGACTTCTATTTCAGTATGATCTTTTAATTTAAAATTTCTCTTGCAAATTCCTGACCTTCTTAGAAATCTATTAAAGAGACAGGGAAAGGAGATTTTAAAGGAGCAGATCCACAAAGAACTTTTCTGTAGTTACTCACTCTGCATTCCCTTAAAGTATAACACAACAGATATTTTTCTCTGCTTTCAAAATTATGCATGTGAATCCATTTAAAAAGAAACATCCAGAAAACACTTACCAATTTTTGGAATTAGATTATTCTGAAGATAGAGAATTTTTAAATCTCGACACCATTTGTCAAGATACTCTAGTTTTTCTATTTCCTGCTGATGTAAAGAGATTTCTTCCAGTGAAAAAATTTCACAATTGTTATGTTCTGCACGTCTTCTAACGAGATCTTCAGTGACTGAAAGAAACATTATATGTCATATCTCCCTTTAGTCATTTTCCCCCATCTGACTTATGAACAACTTGTGAAATCATTAAAATCTTTTGTTCCACCATACCAAATATATATCTGGTAGGAATATCAACAAAAAAAAAAATCTGCTAGAAAAGACATCAAGTGTTAAGTGACTTCAGCCCACTCTGCCACAGCAAACATTTGTGAAACACACTCACGCCACCTGTAACATTTAGAAAAATCCATATGAAAACTGCTGAGTCTTCGGTAAGAGTGTGATACAACCCTTGCAGGAATTAATCCAGCGTCGATTATTTTCAGCATAGCTCAGGTTGCAGATTGATTCATGTAGACAAGCAATGGAGTGTTCTATGCTCTTTTATTTCCTGATGCCAGATGTTCACAAAAAGTAAACTAGCTACAGTGTGTCATCATATTCTTCCTCTAGCAGAGTGTGCACAAAAATAGGCAGGAAGAATGCTGAAAGTGGGCAGATATTTTTCACGTTTTCAATGCTTGAGGCAACACCATAATGAATTCATGCTTATAAATGTTTATGTTAGAAAGAAATTTAATCCTGGGTATTTCTTAAGCACTACCAGCTCATTAGCAGCCCAGCAAAGGAGTTTCAGTGGCCGAAATACACCAGAGACTCCGGTTCAGAGTTTTCACATAGTAATATTTAATGTCAGGCAATCTTTCAAACAGTGAAAAGCCTCTGTATAATGAAGTGAAAGAAATTCTATGAGAACCAGTGCACTCTCTTGAGCTAGATGTTATTACCTTGTTTCCAGCCCACTGCATCAAAAAAAGCACTAGAATTTTCCTCTTCTTGACAGGCAGTGAACTACAGTGAAGTACTGATTAAAAAACCTAGGTATTTATAAAATTAGCATAGGCATTTTCTTGATTGTTAATGCCAAAAAAAAGACTAGCAAGCCTTTCAAAAAGACTGAAGAAAAACACGTAAAGAAAAAATATACAGAGGTCTGTGGAAACAAATTGTTCCTACCATGCATTAATTAAAAGTATTCTTTCATTGCTTCTTTGTGTCAGGAACAAACCTCTCAGGTTTGTGAAATCATTCAGTTTTATTAGTGGTCCTGGAATGGCTGCACACATTCACATGGACTGGTCTGCTACAAGCTGGGTAAACTACATACCAATACAACCCAAACTCACTCATGTCAGTGTAGCTCCTCTATCTGCAGCCTTTGGGAAAGAGGTGAAACTGGTTTTGCATATATTATATTATTTACGATGACCAGGGTTAAATCTCCCTTCTGTTCCACAGTTTCATCTAATATGATTTACAGAATTATATAATGGTGATACTGACATTGATGTAAGAGGGGATCCTGTCTACACATAAAGCATATTGGGGACAGTAAGTGTCTTTTTTAATCATGTTGGGCAGGTTTGCTGTGTCTGAAGCTTCCCTTCAACAGCCCATTGATTAAACCTGATTAAATAGAGAATGCAGAAAAAAATGGCAATAATCGTGACTAAGTATTTTAGTCTTCACAGAAAATATGAAAAACTTTGGCATTTCTAATAAGTTACTTGGCAAATCTGCTGGAAATTAAAAAACAACAAAAAAATTGGCCTGCTTCCTAATGTGTTTGGTGGCAGATCGTTCAGTTCCAGTATTTCCAGCGCAAACAGGTATGTTTGAGCAAGAAAACAACATTCCATAATCTGTATACATAAACACTGGAGACAGCATTATGCTGTATACCTTTTATGCAAAAATAAGTCATACAAACTATTCTGGACAGAGTTTTATTACAGTCAGACTTTCCTTTGCTGATTAAAAGAAAATTGAAGTGATTGTTGCAGTGATTATACAAAAACGTCCACTTTCATTACCAGATGGTTTGCAAAGCAGAGACAATCATTTCCAATAGATGCTACAGTGGAGCTTTAGAGACCTGTTTTGGGGACCTGCTGTAGGGAACTGAGTAAATATTTGACATTTTGGACACTATCTAGTTCATTTAAGAGGAAGGAGGGAAACAAACTTGCAGGAGAAAACAACAAATTTAAAAAAAAATCTTTCCCAGGACATTGACAAAACACATTGTAACATTACTTCTCCCTGAGAAGTTCGTTAACCAGAATATCTGATGTTGTAGGCAGTAATAGGAGAATGGATCAGTGACCTGAAAGATCACAGCTACTCCCGTGTTCTCATGATCACAGGAGGAAGTAAGAGATGGCATCAATCAACTGGAGATAACAGATCTTGAAGATCTTACATCTAGGCTTCCAAAAATTACATGTTTTACTCAAAAAGGAGCAGATACAAAGGAAGGCATTAAAGAAATGGAAAGAATAAGCGCATGGACAGCTGCAGGTGTATCAAGAAACAGTAGGGAAACCTGCATTTCAGAAAAGTGAAGTATTCAACCATTATTTTAAGACTCAAATTCATACCATGCTGTTCAGGATATGAAACCGTTCTCCTTCAGGCAGTGCCTGCTCAAAGCGGGCATCTGCCAGCTTCATGCAGAGAAGAAGGAGTTCCTTTCCAAAGCACTATTTTAGCCCAGCAAGGGACTGGCAGTCCTGTGACGGTATACAATCAAAATAGATTGCAGGGAAAAATAACAGATGAAGGGAATTCCTCAGTAGCTTTTATCTTGAGTGACGTGTATGAGCACTCAGTCTTTTCTGGTCATATTGCTTTACCTCTAAAAGATGATGGATTCATAAGTAAAGGTATGGTGTATCGCAATCTCATTCGGGGGGGGGTTTATGTCTCTGATCAAGTGTCTGCATTGGCTACTTCTACCTAAAAAAAGTAAACTATCATGTGGTGTTGAAAATTTATAACGGCAGGGAAAGGCCCGCGCTGACAGCTCTAGGCCCAGACACAAGCCATCCCGCCGGACACCTCCCCACACATGGAGGGGTCCCTGCCTGGGCCACCCCACTGCTGGGCCTCTCGGGGGCTGTTTCGTGAGGCAAGTGCACCCCTGTGCTATGCTTGGTGAAATAAAATGGGTTTTTATCCCCAGGGAGGAGGGAGATCAGATATCCAGCCAGGTGAGGAAAGCACGGGAGGCGGGAGGGGAGAGGGGTGTGGGGGATCGCGGGGACGGGAAGGGGCAAGTGTGAGAAAAGGCAACACGGTAGCCAGGGAGCGGGGCACGTCCTGGGGAGGAGGGAAGGGTCCCGGGGGAGGGGAGAAAATCGGCTCTCGGCGACACTCACTCCGCACCATGGCCGCCCCTCAGCTTCCCGCCGCCGCCATTACAAGACGCCGCCTCGCTGCCATGGCAACGGAGAGGGCGGGAGGCCGCGGGCCGGGCGGCTGCTGAGGCGGCCCCGGGCGCCGCTGTGGGCCGGCCCCCGCCCCGCCGCCTTCCCCGGCCGCCTTCAGTCAGGCTTCCCGCCGTTTCAGCACCCGCTGCGGCCTGTCCTTATGCCAGAGCAGCCAGAAGCGCTTGTGTGCCTGCCCAAGAAGCAAAATGGCTTTCGTATCATCCAGAAGTAAGATTTCTACTACTCCGGCTGCTGCTAACCCCTTTCTTTGGCTGGGCAATCATATATGAAGTGCCTCTTCCTCAGGCATCTATCTTTCGTCTGTCCTTTGTATGATACTTTCGTCCTCCTCCTGCATATCCATCAACTAGTTTGCCTAATGCATTTCGGGCTGGAAGCATGTTTTCTTTTGTCTGTGGAAGCAGCCTGTTGCCATGATTCATAGAATCATAGAATCATTATAGGTTGGAAAAGACCTTTAAGATCATCACGTCGAACCATAAAACTAACACTGCCAAGTCCACCACTAAACCATGTCCCTAAGCGCTGCATCTACACATCTTTTAAATACCTCCAGGGATGGTGACTCAACCACTTCCCTGGGCAGCCTGTTCCAATGCTTGACAACCCTTTCAGTGAAGAAATTTTTCCTAAGATCCAATCTAAACCTCCCCTGGCACAACTTGAGGCCATTTCCTCCTGTCCTATCGCCTGTTACTTGGGAGAAGAGACCGACCCCCACCTCTCTCCAACCTCCTCTCAGGTAGTTGTAGAGAGGGATAAGGTCTCCCCTCAGCTTCCTTTTCCTCAGGCTAAACAACCCCAGTTCCCTCAGCTGCTCCTCATAAGACTTGTGCTCTAGATCCTTCACCAGCTTCCTTGCCCTTCTCTGGATGCGCTGCAGAACTTCAATGTGCTGCACCTCAATGGATAAGGAACTAGCCAGATGGCCCCACTCAAAGAGTTGCAGTCAACAACTCGATGTCCAAATGGCGAGCAGTGACAAGTGGTGTTCCTCAGGGGTTAGTACTGGGACCAGTACTGTTTAACATCTTTGTTGGCAACATGGACTGTGAGATTGAGTGCACCTTCAGCAAGTTTGCCAAAAACACCAAGCTGTGTGGAGCGGTCAACGTGCTGAAGGGAAGGGATGCTATCCAGAAGGACCTGGACAGGCCTGAGAGGTGGGCCTGTGCCAACTGCATGAAATTCAACAAGGCCAATTGCAAGGTCCTGCATGTGGGTTGGGGCAATTCGAATCACAAATAGAGCCTGGGTGGAGAATGCATTGAACACAGTCCTGAGGAGAAGGACTTGGGGGTGTTGGTAGATGAGAAGCTCAACATGAGCCAGCAATGTGCACTTGCAGCCCAGAAAGCCAACCGTATCCTGGGCTGCATCAAAAGAAGCGTGGCCAGCAGGTCGAGGGAGGTGATTCTGCCCCTCTACTCCGCTGCTGTGAGACCCCACCTGGAGTAGTGTGGGGCCCCCAACATATGAAGGACATGGACCTGTTGGACTGAGTCCAGAGGAGGGCCACGAAGATGATCAGAGGGCTGGAGCCCCTCTGCTATGAAGACAGGCTGAAAGAGTTGGGGTTGTTCAGCCTGGAGAAGGCTCCAGGGAGACCTTATAGCAGCTTTCCATTACTTCCAGAGGGCCTACAGGAAAGGTGGGGAGACACTCTGTATCAAGGAGTGTTTAAACTGAAAGAGGGTAGATTTAGAATAAATATTAGGAAGAAATTTTTCACTATGAGGGTGGTGAGGCACTGGAACAGGTTGTCCAGGGAAGCTGTGGAGGCCCCATCCCTGGAAGTGTTCAAGGACAGGCTGGATGGGGCTTTGAGCATCCTAGTCTAGTGGGAGGTGTCCTTGCCCATGGCAGGGGGGTTGGAACTAGATGATCTTTAAGGTCCCTTCCAACCCAAACTATTCTGTGATTCTATGATTCTATGAATGTCTTTCTTGTAATCTAATCAAATATAAAGGTCATCTCCTAACAGGAAATTTACATGTAAGTTTAAATAAGGCTGTAGGATTTTTTTTTTTAATGATCAAATTGATTTGTTAAGTCACTTACCTCTGATGTAAGACATGGAACTCCCCATAGCCACTCTGCAATTTTCTAATTGTACTGCTATTTAGAGGATAGTAGAAAGGAGGTGTCATTGAATTAAAGCTACTAAGTTTTGTGGAGATAACAAGACACGAAGGAGCAGAAGTAGTTTATGCACTTTAGTTTAACTCCAGAGTATTTGTCCAGGTCTGTCAGACTGGGTAAGGAACAAATCCGCACTGACAGGGATGTTCATGCAGCTGCTTGGACGGCACCACCACGTGGCCCACAGC
Source organism: Burhinus oedicnemus (assembly GCA_008921705.1). Classification (NCBI taxonomy): domain Eukaryota; kingdom Metazoa; phylum Chordata; class Aves; order Charadriiformes; family Burhinidae; genus Burhinus; species Burhinus oedicnemus. The sequence continues at coordinate 169,686 of VFFE01007245.1, forward strand.
CACTCCACAGAGCCACAGAGATAAAGAAGGGCCACTGGCGAGGCCTTCTGCTACCTACCCATTTATTTCATATTAAATTGCAGGCCCCTTCAAATAATGATTTTTACAGCTGCACCTTTTGCTAGTACTATGAATTTTTTACTTGAGAGTATAGCTCGTAATCAAGGTAATGAATTTCAAGAAGAAAAAGATCTTGTTCTTGCTGTGTCCAGTATTTCAAATGCTGTGTCTACATTGTATTGCACAGAAGTACCTATATTATTTCGTTATGCTAAAAACAGGGGGGGTTTCATCCCTTTTGCAGATATTCTGTATGATAGTTCTGAAGAAAGAAATATAAAATCTGCAATTAATTAAATTGCAATTTACTAAGGTGTGTGGGGTTGACCTTGGCTAGCTGCCTGGTGCCCACCCAGCTGCTCTCTCACTCCCCCTCCTCAACAGGGGAGAATATACGATGAAAAGCTCATGGATCGAGATAAGGACAGGGAGATCACACAGCAATTACCATCATGGGCAAACCAGACTCGACTTGGGGAAATTAATTTAATTTTTTGTCAATTAAGCAGGGTAGGATAATAAGAAATAATAACAAATCTGAAAACACCTTCTCTCTGTCCCTCCTTTCTTCCTAGCTCAACTTCACTCTAAACTCTTGTGCCTGTATGTCCTGATTTAAACCAGAGTTTGTTATAATCAGTATATTCGTAGGTCCCTGTTTGCCAAAGTTAGTTAAGCTGTAGGATTACTTGTTTGAGCAGGTAACTTCTCACTTGTGATGAGCATAAAAGAGGTATTTCTATATCCCAGTGACTGAAAAGCTCTCAGAGTGTATTTGCTTTCCTCTCGTGAAGAACAGCTTTGTCTCTGACTCAGGGCTAAACTATTCAGGAAGTCAGAAAGCAGTACTTCGGAGCATGTGTTTGCGACACACTAGTCCTAACCTGGTGGCTTAGCACAGTACTTCATGAATCCAGCAGATACACACATGCTTGCAGTGTGGAGGCCTATGTGTGAACTGCTCTTACAATATGCTTCATGGAACAAAAAGTTTGCAGCCCGTACACCATCAGCATAATATAAATATACAAAATTTCATATAACATGCAGGTATTGTGTTGTACAACTCCTCAAGAGACTTTTGCACTCATTTATTTTCAAATTAAATACAAATTTTATATTTACATATATTGATCTTGTGTTTATTATTTTCATGCACTTATTTTTCACTCAAATTATCTAGTAAGGGCTTTAAGTAGCACAAGCCCAAATTCTTAGCATGAAGCAATGTACATGACAGAGATATTGTAATGAGCCACATTACAAACAGGAGAATGGAGTTGAGAAAGAAGAAAAAGGGTCCCATCTGGCACGCCTTCCCTGAAGAAATTCACTTTACTGCTTAATACATTAAAAGTTTATTTGTTAAATGCATAAAACAATGCAATATAAAATATATTTCTATGTCATGACAAAAATAAGGTTTATAGCATTATTATTACAGTGCATCAGAAGTATTTTGAATATGTGTTCACTCCATCAGTATATACTCATGCAAGGTGCTACAGCCCCAGCAAACTGATATCCATGGACAAATCTTAGTTGTTAAAATGCTGCAGGTCAGACTCTTAAGTGGTGGAAATCAGCTGATCGACACCCACTCAGAATCTGAACCTACGTCTTTCTATTTATTTCCTATTAAATTATTATTATTATTGGGTTTTGTTTTGTTGTTATTATTATTAATTTTTATTATTATTGTTGTTGTTATTATATTCTAAGGTGGCAACAGTTACTTAGTAACTGCAACAAAATGAAGCTTTCATGTTCACACCGAAGTACCAATAAATCCTCTCCCAAAGAGCACACAAACTACAGGGCAGGACATAAGCTCACAAATAACAAATTCATTGAAATATATGTAATTGCTGTAATTCCTAATAATAATCTTCATCATTGAACACAGGCAGAAATGAAAACAGGAACAACTTTACTGATATGTAAATGCCAGAGAGAAGGAAAAAAAAAAGCAGCTTCAGAAACCATAAAAAAGAAATAATGTAAAATTAAGTAACAGTTTTGCTCAATGTATATTAAAATGTACACAAGGATAACAAAACACTGCAGGTAATTCACAAAAAAAATACATCAAAGAGCAGATTCTGCAGAACTGGACTAAATGGCCATACCTGTATTCTGTACCACTGTGGTTTATTCAATATCATTTAAATAAAAAATGTTAATCTTTGTATGGTTTGGCTTCTATGAGTAATGCTTTCAGGATAAATACAAAACAGACTTGCTCACGGACTAGGAACATTATAAGCTAACGGACGTCATAAATATTAACAACCTGTTTGCTACTGTTGCCTTTAACATGAGCATTCCCGCTATAAAGCACTATGTGATATATACTCAAGAATGACCCTGAAATTCAGCTGAACACAGCAGGAAATAACACAGTATAAGACAAGGCGTAATGATAAAAAAATAATAGCAATGAATGGTATGAGATAATGCACAGGGGGTTATAAATCTCTATCTTGAAATTCTTCTTTGATTCTCTTTTTCTAAATAAGGTGCTATATTAAAGCAGAGTAAGAGTTTAATCACTGGAGATAGAAACATAAAGTTCTAATTGTTTTCTCTGTTCATAGATATGTCAGTTAATCATTAATCAACAAGTGGTTTTACTTTGCTAGAATTACGATTCACAATTATCCTAGGCTTGATACTGTAGTTAACAGGAGCTGGCAATACTAATTACCTCTGAAAGTTTGGATTTAAACATTTAGGTTAGAAAATGTTGTCTTCAATTTTTAATCCGACAGATCCTGGCTTCAATTTTTCATGCAACAGGATTGAACATACTATTGTGCCTCTTCTCACAGAATACGAGGCTTGCTTTTATGTCCATTGGAATATATGGAAGGGAACTGCCAAAGCCAGCCAGTCTGGTAACTGAATAGAACTTTGTTAATTCAACATTAATGAATATCATGGAAGGCACATCTTAACAGATCCTGAGCATCTTATTTATAGCCCTTGAATTCCAATTGCCAAATTGTTCCACAACTTCCCTGTCTCCAGATCTGAACAATTCTAATTTACAGTTTATATTTATTCATAGACAGATTATAGCAATTCATTTTAAACCAAATTTTTGGCCAGCTGAATCAGTTTTTTCTTCACTAGATTGCAGTGAACTAACTAGTATATGGTGAACTCATTTTTTTCTAGTTTTCAGCATAATTGCTTCAATGACTGCAGGGTAATTGCAGTCTTAGAGTTTTCTCTCAGTATAGGATTTAATTTTCCATATTATTCCTCCAGGAGATTATTTAAACACTAAAGATCTTTATAATCCTTTCATTTAAAAAGTGCATTTAGTAATGGACCTGTTATAAGTAGCAATAAAATCAGTTACAAAATATTTATACATATTACACAGTGATATTTGCTCTCCGTTGTCTCCATAGTTAAAGTAAATAAAGAAGCAGAATTATTTAATACTGACAAAATTATTCAAGTGTATTAACTGCAAGTAAATATGAGGATGAGTATTATAACTGCTGTTATAGTTATGTAATACATCAGTTTTATGAAGAAGAACATTCTATTGTGACCATTTATTGAAACTATAAAACCTGGTCTTGTTACATCGAATGGTCTGTTTTCATATGAAGTCAATTTAATGCACTGGGGAAAAGTAAATTACTATGCAAAATTGGTAATTTGGGTGAAATTTCCCTCTTTGAGCTCTTAATGCTGAGCTATTGATGCTTATCTTCAAAATACAACCAGCGTATATGTACATTTTAACTTAATTTCACATACCCTTTTCCTCATTGCATCACTTGTTCGGATTTTTGATGTCAGAAATACAGCTATAACCTGCTTGAGTTTAGCTTCAACATAGAGTTGGACAGACAATGGTGTTCCAGTTTTGTCGATTCTTTCTTCCACCAGAACCTTTTGCTTGTGTGCTTTTGCTGCAGAGTTTTCAAATCCCCGTCACTGCCAGCCTGATTTACCTCATCAGCAGACCGAGCCCTTCCACAGGCAGCATTTCATGTCTGATTTACCAGCTGGGGCTGTGCTAGCACTGCTTTTAGCACACCAGGAGACAAGTAGACTAGAAGCAGCACTGGTTATAGAACGATTTGGTGGGCAATAGCATCCTTCACACATCATCATCGTTTTGTTGCACGGGAAGATGAAATCCATGCTGTCCTTGGCATACAGGGAGGTATTTTAAGCAGCAGATTATTTAAAGCTTGGAGTCACAAGATAACAGGTTTTGGTTACCCACAGGTTCTAAGTGTAATTTAGTCTCTGTTGTAGCAAAGATCCAAGCTGAAAAACAGGGCTCAGTGCTTCCAAAGTGAAGTTAATAACTGCAGGTCTTGTATTTTTGTATGTGAATCCAGGTAATTCAGATTCATCATTGCTTCTCCACATCCTGATTCCTGGTTTTCTGAATAGTGCTTTCCTTCCAATAATATTTATTTCTTCCTTTTTTTCTTTTTTTTTAAATGCTCAGCATAAAGGCTAAAAGGCAGTGCACACACGTGATACAATAAACCTTCTGAAATATGTTACCACATCTACTCAGCCACTATCCAAATCCATTATCTTTGACAGCATGTTGTTACAAGAAATGAATACATAAAATATGGGAAAACATCAGATTTTTTTATAAAAAACTGATTTAATGGGGATTACAAAACGTTTTTTACCACCAATTTATTATCAAAATGCTTGTAGGACTCCATGCCTCCATAGGACTTCATTGACATAAGAGACTAGAGGTACAGCAATTGTTTTGCATGACTGCTTTCAGATAGTCACCAAGAAGTACGGCCTCACTCATAGTTTGACTAGAATAAAAATAAAGCTAAAGTGAATTGCATTTTGAAGGAAGAATACTAACAATTCTGTTATTTTTTTCCACAGGAATATATGTAACGATAGCCGTAAGGAAGTATGCAGTAGTTTGATGCTAAGGAAAATAAATTTGAGGAGGAGGAAAAATGAAAATTGTTAGTGAACTCATTTTGAAATATACAGAAGTAACTACTCTGCTTTTAAGTTTTTTATGAAAGGCAAGAGACAAGCTTGTTTTGAAATGGTGGAGATCCTGTCTCACAGTAACCTGTGCCAGTCTGTATTTAGTTTAGTCCTGCTAAGCAACAAGTCCCAAGTTCTCCACTCCATCCTGCTTTGGTTAATATTGATCCTGGCTTTCAAAATCAGAGTCAGTGTTAAAGCTCTGGTGCTGCAGCTCTCACATAAACAGTCCCACTGGCTTTAAGACATGCTGTATCTGGCATCCACTGCTGGGCACACTAGATGGGTAGGATGTAACTGTCATCATAGGCTTTGGTAAGTCCGCAAAGTGATCAAATGCCTGCGTACCATTCTAAAACGCTTTGTTCTCAGGACGAACATCCTCTTTCTGGGGGCTGACTGAAAGGTTTTCTAGGTTGCGTCTGCAGCTGTGCAAATGCCTTTAGATCTCAGAAGCTGAACTGCACTCAACCAGCAAACTGATGAACAAGGCTGTTTTATGTACACTATAAGGAACACAAAGCCAGGCACAGCTCCACTTAGTTCCTTCTTTTCATTTTTATCTTTTCAAAATAAAGAGATAAAGGAAATAATGGAGCCAGGACTGGGATGGCTAGCTCCAAGTATAAATAAATCCGTGCTCTTGTTTTAAGGGTTCTGAGCTACACCAAGACTTAGAAATGCTTGATAAACAGAAACTGGAGACTGAGGATGAGGCTTGACTGAAAAAGAATAGGGAAAAGAAGAACCTATGAGTCTTTTCCAGATATGCTGGACTGATACATGTTGATGCTGCTTCACTCCTTCAGTGGAATGGTACCAAGTTAGAGCAGTAGAGCACCTGGCCCTACTGTTCAGTTTAAACTTGGAAAAAGGAAAACTCGCTTTGCCTGTAACTGAAAAACATGTTTTCTCTGGGCTGAAGCACAGCACTTGTTTAACAGCTTACACTATTTAGCAACTGTTGTCAAACAATAAAAAAATATTTCATCCAAATAAAATGAAAACGGAGTTTTAGATAGCAAAGTGAAGTAATTCGCAGTGGAAACTGGCAAGGGTCCTGCAGCTAAACCTTCTTTAAATGAGAAGTCCAGGGAACCTTTCTGGCATGCTTGAAGCCTGTTTCATAATAGGGCTCACCCTCAGAAGTAGGGAATTCTTTCTAAACCTAGACATATACTCACCAATTTTTCCTTCTTTCCAATTATTTCCTGGGGGAAAAAACAAAACAAAACAAAACAAAAAACCATAAATTTTTCTATGTCTTGATTTAAACCACAGTTTGTTAAAATCAGTATACTCGTAGGTCCCTGTTTGCCAAAGTTAGTTAAGCTGTAGGATTACTTGTTTGAGCAGGTAACTTCTCACTTGTGATGAGCATAAAAGAGGTATTTCTATATCCCAGTGACTGAAAAGCTCTCAGAGTGTATTTGCTTTCCTCTCGTGAAGAACAGCTTTGTCTCTGACTCAGGGCTAAACTATTCAGGAAGTCAGAAAGCAGTACTTCGGAGCATGTGTTTGCGACACACTAGTCCTAACCTGGTGGCTTAGCACACACGGGGCAAAGCTAGATGCTGAGGTAGGATAATCACACTGGTTTCTTGTCCTTCTTAAAACTGCAGGCTCTTTAGAATGAGGCTTCTAACCCATGACCTTGATTTGTTGGGAATAAGACATAATGACAAAGTGTAACATACCATCCTTGAGTATCTGAGGTGGTGTGGTGTGCTAAGACCCTTGCATGCTCAAAATCTGAGACTTCATTGCAATACGGCTCTCCAAGTTGTGCTTTGCTCTTTCTAACTTCCAATATACTCAATTCAAAGGCTAAGAGGTCTGCCGGGTTGTCTTGCTGCCCTTGGGATACATTGAACTCCTGAATCCTGACACAGTTTCAGAAACAAACAATGTCCTTGTTGAGCTTCACTTTCACCACATAAAAATTCAGATAGGCCCAAATGTTTTTAGTCTCAGCAGCATGTTAGATATTACACACTGAGAAGAGTTTTCTGCTGTGTAAAAAGTGAAAGGATGGTAGTTCATAAATCCAGCAGATACACACATGCTCGCAGCATGGAAGTCGTACGTATAAGCTTGCTCTAGAGATGTAATTCAGACCTTCTAAATATGTAAGTCTTTTTCTCTGGAAGGATTTAGAAGCTACAGCTCTGTGCAAAGCTTTGAAATAAAGCAGTGTGAAACAGCAACATCAGCACTTTTATTCCATGGGTCAGACTGATTTAATACTTCTTTCTAAGACATTTATCAGACTACAGTATAAGCCAAAGGCAAAGCTCTGTCCTTAGCCTAATGGTGCGTGGGGTTAGCTGGGCCAAGTCATATCAATTCTGTAGTCCCTGGAAGGTGGTGATGGGGCTAGCATCATAGTTAGCTGGTTTTATTTTCCCAGTCGAAAATAAAGGCTCGATTTTCTGGCTTGGGAGTGGACTTCAGTGCAAGGCTTGAAAGCACATCTCTGGATTCACAAAGAGTTACTTGGTCTGTCTCTGTATCTTCATGTTATGGCATATTGGTTTATGGCTATGGTTTATCTTCCTTTTCCCCTAACAAATAGGTGTTACAATATTTATTGCACATTACGAAAAGGCAATTTTATGAAAGAAACTGAAAGATTCTATGAATAGAAATCAGTAACAGGAAAAGCCAAATCCTCCATCAATAACTTCAGAAGATGCCTTCTATCTTTTGACATGAAAACAACAGAAGGAATCTCTCCTTCCATTTCTTAGTATAAAATTTCTAAATTCCTCTACTCATCACATGACACTGGAGCCACTTACCAAAACCTAGGTGTTTTGAAAGATGTGTCAAGACTGAAGAAGGATGACACAGCAGTACCTTGGGACAAAAGAACTGTGAAATTTAAATGCAAAATCCTGTAACTGTTTGAAGGTTACATTCTGTCCCAACATGCCCAGTTATTGCTCTTATGAGCACCAATACGAGCCGTGGATGTACATCCAAGGACAGATTTTGGTCCTCAGATATGACTTAATAAATTATTGTGTGTTGAATATAAAGGAAGTCTGTACTTACAAACTAAAATTATCAGCAACAAAGTGGCAGACAATCCTCCCAGAAAATATCTAAGAACATAACAATACCCATAAAGGTTAGAAAAAAAACAAGGGATGTATATTGGGTTAATAGAGGTGAAGCCTGCATGGGAGGAGAGAAGGTTCTTGCAGATGAAACCTCTGAGCTCTGGTAGGTGAACTGCAATTTGAAACTTGAAATTACTTACTCTATTGAGGATAATGTCCTCGAAATAAAGACCTCAGCATTCCCAGACTGAGAGAAACACCCCTACTGGTCACTTAGAAAGACATGGATCCATTCTGATTCTTCTCAGCCTTTCAAAACCCCTGTTCAAGTACACTTGACAAAGTAGTTGTCATATCTGTGTATATATTTCTTATTTTTGTACATATCTGTATAGCTCAGATATTTGCCTGCATTGACTATCAAGTGAAAATATATTTTCAGAGTAAGATATATCTAACTTTGAAAATGTGACCCTTAATTTACGTTTTATTCACCAGCTGAAATGGAGTAAGCATTAATATCAGAAACAACAAATAAAAGAAACAAAAATTACCTTGTACATATTGAAATGATTAAACATGTGATCAGTGCAACCATCTGAGAAAGGATATTTCGCACTATCCTGGATTCTAAAACAAAAATCAGGAAAATAATTTTCACGAGTTTTCAGGAAAATAAATATATGACAGGAGGTGCTTGCAAAGACTACCTTCAGCCTGTCAGGCCAGTCTCTTCAGTTTCTTTTTAAGAGAATTTGCCTAGAGTGATTCAAAGCGGAAATCTAATTTTCATGCTCTGGGTGTCTCTCAGGAGTCTTTTTTCCCCACAGCCACTGAGACACTGTGGCCTCCACGCTCTCAGAAAACAAGCCTTTCTGAATAATTGCCTCTTTAGGGTTTTGTTCCCATGCCCTTTCCTCTATTTTCCTCTTCACTCCCATTTTTTTCTTTTTCCATTTATCACTGAAAATCGGAGAGGAAAAGATGTGAGCAGGGAGGAGTAAACAAATAAATACCAATTTTAAGATTTTGTTATTTTTAATCAGTTATTTAAAATGTATGTTTCAGGAAATAAATTCTATTCTGCAAGGGGCCATATCAATATTTTTAATGTATTTTCAGTTCACTCTAAAAATGAGACATATCAGAATAAGAATGTAACATACCTGCATTGCTCCAAGTCTCTTCACTTGCATTTATCATAAATGGAGAGCAGGATTTTGAAGCACGAGATGGTTTCTCAGGCTGAAGAACCTCATCATCTTTGATGAGAGAGGCTCCATTAGGTGCTGGAGTTTGCCTTTGTGGCACATAGCTATTATATTCAGAAGAAAAGTCTGAATCGCCTACAAAAAGTGCACATGTAACTGAGACTGCACAAAAGAAGAGCTCTGAGACTTTGTGATAATGAATTTGGGGGGGGATTAATTACTTAATCACAGAGAGGTTTCCAAATTGTTAGGGGTAGTGAACCGGCAGGTTCAATGTATGCAGCAGAAAATATGCAGAGTAAAGACAAAACTGCACAGAGCGTAACACAATGAAGTTATTAAAACAGCCAGGTGAAAGCAAACGGTGTCACATATTAATGACACCAGCATCAACATCACTGGTGATGCCTATGGATTAAAATTCAGTCTAAAAATGCCTTTTTTGGCGCAAAGGTCTTTGTGAACTCAAACTACGTTTTAATGGCAGGAGCTCAATTCACCACTTACAGTTCTGTTGTTCATCTGTCTTTTACCTACCCATCTTGGCAGACAACCCCTGCAAAACCTACAGAAAGAGATACTCAACGCCCACTAAATATAGACTGCGATGTTGTAGCTTGATTACCAGGTACCTGATCAGGGCTTACCGATATCACTCTGAGTGGCTTCTGGTTTATTGTATCCATCAGGCCAAGGATCATCTACGTGGGAGGAATCCATATTGCTGAGGACGGTGCTGCTGAGCCATGAACTGGAGGCATCAAGATTGAACAAGCTGGCAAGAGAGCGACGGATTTTCTTCCTTCGCCTGAATACGCTAGAAAGAAAAGACACATTGTCAAGGAATAGAGTTAATTATTCTTTTTGAGCAGGGACAGAGCTCTAAAGCTTGCAGGACTGACATGAAAGAACCAGGTTCTGGCTGTTGTTCCTAGCTCTGTTCTTCACCCTGGGTATGTCACCAAAAATGACTCCTGCACACTGCAATAATGCCAGGGAATGTACTGGCAGCATGGCAATATATCATGCTGTCGTGATACTGGATATTGTGATACCAAATGATACTACAGTTATCAGGCTCTGATACTGCTCTGAGAGGTCTCATGTTACCCATGAGTTTCACCCTACCATGTCCCATTTGGTGCAGACTGACTCCACTGTACTTCAACTTTTTTGAACTACATTTTATATACCTTCCTAAACTGTTGTTCTTCTGAAATCAAGAGAGATTTTCCCCTAAGCATTCCAGGACCAGACCTTTTTATTTTTTTATATATATGAGCACATATACACACACACACACACACACATTTTCTTATTGCTTATCATGGTAACACCCCATTGGTAAGATGAGCTGTAGCTCTCCTTTTTCTTTATTGCACACAACTCCAATTAAAGCAACAACTGTGTACTGAAGAGTTTCTGGGTAGGAAGGTTAGTTAGACATGACTGAAAATCAAGTTATTTCAATCACTGCACTCTCTAAACTAAATCAATTGAGATGTTCCCATTAAGAAGCACTGCTGATCTTATGCCAAGCAGAATGCAGACAGACACACAGGTACCTTCAGATAAGCCCAGAGATGTGGAGGCAATTGCCAACATTGAGTAAAATCTGCATATAGTTCACTTACCGAACTAAATTCTCTTTATATGTAACACTGGTCTGGGATGGTGTCAGTGTGACGTTGCCCTCTTCATCAGACAGAAAACTGTCTTCTGTCAAAACGTAATAACCATTAGAAAGCAGTCGAGGGCTGCGGCGACATGTGGAAAGGGAGCCTGCCACAGGATTTGCCGAACAACACTCATAGGCAGGGTCGTCGTCCAAAAAGGCACAAGCATAACTGAAAAGGAGAATTGAAACCCTCTAATTTAGTGAACGTCTAGACAGTGCAAACCCATGATTTAATAATAGTAAATTTACATTACCAGCTGACAGGGGCTGGTAATGACACAGATTTAAAATATGGGGATAATGATATTATTTCTGGACCTGGGGGGTTTCAGCCAGCTAGAGTGTGCCTGCATCACACTTTCCAGAGCTTCAGCTTACAGGAGGGCTTCATGCCAGGTGGAGTTTTTATTTCATGAACTCATGGAGCTAGCTTGAATTGAGACGTCCATGGTGTATTTCTGTGGCAGTGCTCTTGGCCAAGGAGACCTGCCAGATCTACACCTACCTGGAGCCATCAGAGGTGTTCCAGTATGTTGCTTCTCCGCATGGAACAAGCCTGAGTGCCCCTGAACCAGGCAGGATTTATTTGCTTTTTATAACCTAGCCATACTTAATGAAGGTTTAAGGATACATGACTTGTAACTCTCACAAATCCTAGAATACCATGCAGCTAGAACAACATAGGATAAAGTCTACACATGGTGATAACTTCATTCGGCACTGAAGTACAATTGACTTTGAGATGAAATGTAGCACAGAAAAATATATGTGGTATTTAAAATAGAAGTGAGTAGTGACAGGGGTGAAAGAATCTAAATGTTGCAGACAGACCTTATCACCACGTTCCAGTGTTTAAAGGGTGGCTACAAAGAAGATGGAGACTCCCTTTTTAGAAGGAGTCACATGGAAAAGACGAGGGGTCATGGGTACAAGTTACTCCAGGGGACATTCCAATTGGACACAAAAGGAAAATTTTTCACAGTGAGAACAACCAGCCATTGGAATAATCTCCCCAGGGAAGTGGTGGATTCCCCAACATTGGACACTTTTAAGATTCAGCTGGACAAGGTGCCAGGCCATCTTGTCTAGACCATGCTTTTGCCAAGAAAGGTTGGACCAGATGATCCTTGAGGTCCCTCCCAACCTGGTATTCTATGGTTTTATGATTCTATGATATTTAGCTCAAGTAAAATTGGATTTATGGTAAGTCCTTTCTCCTCAACATCTTTGAGTTCCAAATGGCCATGCAGTGACATCCATGGAAAGAAAGGAAGACACTGGATTGATCCAGTGGCTGGCATGGGTTTCAGCAGCAGGTTTAACTGTCCCATATGGCATGTCACAGAGGGATACCATAATTTCAGTGGAGGGAAAAGCAGGTGGAACAGAGATACTCCAAAACCTTGTAATTGCAAAGCCAGTGCTTCCAATCTCCACAGCAGTACTTCTGAACTTCTATTTAAAGCAGTAATTAAATTAATATCAGCACTACAATTCTAAGTGGTTCAAAAGGGATTTTACAAAATCTCCAACAAAATAAAAATGAAATTAAAGAAGTATAATTTTCCTCAGTACCTTGGAAAAATATGTTGTGAGAGGCTGCGTCTATGTTCTCCATTAAATGCTGTTGAACCTGCAGAGGAAAAGGCCAAATAAGAAGGAGTCGTTATCATATCCAGTGACAGCTCAAACAGTTGACAGGTCTTCACTGACAGGTACCTTGTACATATCAAAAAGATCATAAAAGAAGCTAAAAAAGAAAAGGAAATTAAGGGAGAGATTAAAGGAGATAAAACAGATGAAAGAATGGGGGAAAGACATAGCGTTTACGGGAAACTCATCTCAACCAGGACAACACAGAATCAGAACCAGGCATCATCAGATACTCGTACTCTGCACAGCTTACAACCTTGAGAGAAATAATTACGGACACAAATGCAATAGCTGCAGTAATTTTAATGGTGTTTTCCCAGAAATGTGCTTCATGCCAAAAATAGTACATGTACGGGTAACAGATACAGAGTAGAATGGAAGGGCGACCATTACAACATATTGTTCAGATTAAAATTGCAGACATAGCACAACAGGCACGGGGACAGCAACAGTGACAAAGATGTGACAATAATACTGTGGCAGGAGGAAATAGTATTTGTCTGGATTACCGTGGCTGAAGTCTGCAGAGGGCTACCAGATGTTCAGCATCTGACAGAATCAATCTTACAAAATATGAGCAATGGCTATCCATAGGGAGAATCTGTATCTGTTAGTACATGGAAAGATAAAAGATATGATCTTTCCCTATATTAGCTTGCCTCTCTTGAATCTTTAGAGCACCATGCTTACAACACTGTTAGTAAATGCCCATCATTCACCTCTGAGAGGAGGTAGGTCTAAGAGATTTTTTTTTTAGCATTCAATTATGAGCTGAGGCAAAGAAATAACATGAAGGTCAGTGTTTCCACTTTGGTAATCTTGTTTATCCTCATTTGGAGCTCGGTTGTCAGTCATAGCCTGGATGTGAAGCCCAACTGAGCCTTGGGACCAGGCAGGGACACCGAAGAAGGGAAGTAAAACCTTCCAGGTTATTTTTCACAAATCAGTCCTATTACCCTACTCCCATACACACCATTTCTCCTGCACTTTGAAAAAAACCCCAAAACAAAACCGTTTCACTTTACCATGAGAAAATTATGCTCTAACCCTTGCAAAAACAACTTGAGGAGGAGACAACAGGAGGAAATTTGGTGGAGGTACAAAGATATCAAGTAGCATCGGTCAGAACGTCACACAGCAAATTGTACAAAAAAGTGAGAGCGGTGGTGTATTTCATAGATTGACATGTTGTACCTATTTTTTTCACATACAGTTAGCTCCTGAAATAATTTCTCTCATTTTAGGCAAAATCATGATTGTGCAAAAATATTATACTGAAACCCAATAAATTCATTCAAACTCTAAAAGAAAATACAGGAAGAACTCAAGAGGTGGTTTGTAGATCTGAATATAAACTAAAACCTGCAAAATCCCAAATCTTGTCAGTCAAACAAGATCCCCTCCACAACAGACGTTTTTTATCAAAATCTCAGATGAAGGTGCACAAATTTACTTGCTCCTGGTGTTGATGCAACATGTGATATTCTGTATGTCTTGAAAAGGATTATTTCATACACCTTGGGATAACAGGCAATATAGATTATCCATAAAAGAGTACAAAAAGAAACAGAAGTATGGGGTTTTTTGTCTTCTTTGAAAATCAGGATGTGTAAGAGAGTATCATCAATATATATCAATATTGTTAGTTATAATATGTTCTCTCTTAGACAAAAGTGATTGATTCTAGGGCAAATTTCTTTGAAAAGGGATGCAGACGTACACCTCAGCATCAGTTACACCTACGACAACTCTTTAATAATCCGAGAGTGAAACTTTCCAGCAAGTGAAACCCTTAACACAGTTGTACGGCATGTGATTTTTCTCAGTTATGAGAATACAAAGTAGCAACCACTAAAAAAGGATAACATTTGAGAAGAGTAGCTTACATATGAGTAGTACTTTCATTAGGAAGTGTTGACACATACTGATCAAAGCAGCAGAACAAACCACAGACCTTCCGTTACTAATTTGAATTGTCTCATAAATTTGCAGAACGCTTGTTTATCCGCCACCCTCCGCAGAAGTAAAATTCAAGGTAAAATAGAGTATATACATATATTTATAAAATAAAGTGAGAGATACACATATGCAAATATATTACCGGGGGGGGGGGGGGG